>PVHX01005944.1:0-89136 GCA_004024805.1 Geosciurus inauris
TAAAGAAAGAAATTGAAGAAAATCTTAGAAGATGGAAAGACCTACCATGCTCCTGGATAGGCAGAATCAATATTATTAAAATGGCCATACTACCCAAAGCACTATACAGGTTCAATGCAATCCCAATTAAAATCCCAAAGGCCTTTCTTATAGAAATAGAAAAGGCAATCATGAAATTCATTTGGAAAAATAAGAGACCGAGAATAGCCAAAGCTATCCTGAGCAAGAAAAGTGAAGCAGGAGGCATCACAATACCAGACCTTAAACTTTACTACAAAGCAAGAGTAACAAAAACGGCATGGTACTGGCACCAAAACAGACATGTAGACCAATGGTACAGAATAGAAGACACAGAGAGTAATGCTCATAAATACAGCTATCTCATACTAGACAAAGGTGCCAAAACCATACATTGGAGAAAAGATAGCCTTTTCAACAAATAGTGCTGGGAAAACTGGAAATCCATATGCAGTAAAATGAAACTAAACCCCTATCTCTCACCCTGCACAAAACTCAACTCAAAGTGGATCAAGGACCTAGGAATTAGACCAGAGCCCCTGTGGCTAATTGAGGAGAAAGTAGATCCAAATCTTCATCCTGTGGGATTAGGCCCCGAATTCCTTAACAAGACACCTATAGCACAAGAAATAAAAGCAAGAATCAATAAATGGGATGGACAAACTAAAAAGCTTCTTCTCAGCAAGAGAAACTATCAATGAAGTGAACAGAGAGCCTACATTCTGGGAGCAAATTTTTGCCACACGCACGTCAGATAGAGCACTGATCTCCAGGATATATAAAGAACACAAATTGGTCTTAATGTAAAGTCTCTTCTGAACATAAATCTAATATAGCTTCTACACAGATTATACCTGTAAGAACAGTATTAAAATATTCATAGTTCATTGACTATTTATTGTTAGAACTAACATAAATATATCTCCGTGTTTTGACTCCTTATAATGTTCCTGAACTTCAGAAAGTTAACAATTTTATAAATTCTTTATTTGGATAATCTCTTACTTACCTTGTTATTCTCTTTTTTTTCTCTTACCCTGCTGTATTCTTGGCTTTTATTGATATCTTTGTATCTGCTACATAATTCTCTATTGTTCTTTACATTTACCAAAATGGACCTTTGATATACTGGGATGCTAGTAGATTTTTAATGATCATATTTGTGAAAAGAAAAGGCCACCTTTGCCTATATTTGTTGTGTGAATAATGTTACTATAGCTTATTACAAGATAGCCTTGAAATACCAATAAATGACAACTTGGGAAGAGATGTTAAAAAACGATTCTTGACAGTTAATGTAAGCTGGTTCCAACACACCACCAATCCATTCTGCATAATTTTACCAGACAAATCTATCATGTGTCTTATTTGTGTGTACAGTTTTTTCTTCTAACAACATTAGTACTTTAGATCACCTGAATAATAGCTAGTCTAAAGGAAAAATAGAAAACTTCACAGATGAAAGCATTATATTCTTCCATTGAGAGGAGAGAAGTTCTGAGATGTGGCAGAGAGCAGATTCATCTGTAACTTCAAGGTAGGGTGGCAGAGTGAAATGAATCCAGATTACAGAAACATCAATATTTAAAGTATTTTTGTTTCTCATTTATAAATCTGTTTATTTTTTTTTCAGTCTGTAAAATAAAAACACTATTTTTTTTTTTGGTACCAGGGATTGAACTTAGGGGTACTCAACCACTGAGCCACATCCCCAGCCCTATTTTGTGTTTTATTTAGAGACAGGGTCTCACTGAGTTGCTTAGCGCCTCGCCCTTGCTGAAGCTGGCTTTGAACTTGCGATTCTCCTGTCTCAGCCTCCCAAAGTGCTGGGATTACAAGAGTAAACTACTGCATCCAGCTAAAATACTAATTCTTAACTTACAGTTTTACTGTAAAATTAAAGGTGTTGAAGATAAATTCAATTCCACCTTATAAGTTGCGTGTATTGAGGTTCCGTATCAGCAGGTAAAATTGCTTATCTTGAGATGTGTCTGAAGTTAGTAGCATTAATCAATATGGTAAAATATAATAGACAATGAAGTAGTATTTGTACTTATATAATGTGACAGGCAGGCAAAACCAGGTGATTTGAAAAGAATTAAATGACTCCTGAATAGTTTAATTATGTAATCTAGCATTTGAGAGACGCAATAGCAGGTAGACCCACAGTTTCCAGAAAAAGTTTCCAGTCAAAAAGTCCAGTTCTAAAGATGTGTATGGATAAGAACAAGACAAGTAAAATATTTATGGAGCATAGATTGTTAGATGACGTACAGAAAAAATAATTCAGCAGTTTCATTACCAAACACAGAGACAATATGAATATGTCCAAATAACGGGGCGGGGCGGGGGGAGCAAAAAACATAGTATAGACTTACTGTAAAGCTTATCATCTATCTGCAAAGGCCCAAATTGCAACCCCAGGACATGTCAAATTAGGATTGTGGACTCAAGTTGAGGCCCAAACCAGTGAAATGAGTGGCTATCAAAGGAAGAGAAGAAGAGTATAGCATAAACCTTAGTTTGTGGTTTTCTAGCAGCTGTTTATCCATTCCAACTATGCCCATGCATTTCTAACCCTATTATTACTCCAGAGATGTGATTTTCCTTTTCATTTGCCTATTTCTTTTTTATTATTTGTTTTGTTTAGATATACATGAAAATAAAGTATGATTTGACATACAAAAAAGGAGTATATCTTATTCTAATTGGTATCCCAGTCTTGTGGTCATTTTCCTATTTCTCAATATCTTAAAATAAAGCGTAAGCCTCACCTCCTCTGTGAGGCTTGATATGTCCATGTACATGGATTTCTCTCTTCTCAAGATGTCTATTGCATGTCACATTTCACAGAACTGTTATAACACATTCTATTTTTCATATATCATATTACTCTTACCTTTTACCTTATAATTTCATTCATAGCAGTGATTATGTCCATTATCTTAGTTTATAAATTACATGGAGGAATAAATGATAAATATAAATAGTGAGTTTTGATTAATCCCATTCCTCTAATCCTATTTATTATACAAGATGGGCTCATAATTCAAATTAGTTCTGTTTACAGGATGCTTCTGAAAATATATTATAAAAGATATTGTATATTCACTCTTTTTTAAAATCTGAAATACACATACATATACATGGCTTGCATATGGTATAGTTAATTTACTTATATGAGCATATGGTATGGTAGGTATGATTTTAAAGTTAGGTTGTAGGTTCAAATCACATAAATGATTAATAGCTCATTGATCTAGACATATTTATTTATCTGTAAATTAAGTGAACTTGATTTGTGTAAGGGTTAATTTCTGCATTATAAGTAAATTATCTAACACACTAATAAAAACAGTGAGTGCCCAAGAATTATATTTCCCTTATATTAATTTTATCCCTTTGTTCCTCTTATTTCTTGCCATCTTTGTACTCAAAACATGTAGTAAATTTGAAATTTTATCATGATATAGTTGAAAAATCAAGTGATGTGACACCATGTATAGTGTTCATTAAACAAATAGATTGTATTTGATCTACCCTGCTTCAGCAGAAACCGCTGTGTCTGTCACCTCCTTAATGGCCAATTAATTTCAAAGAGCATAAAAATTGTTCTTTGCACTGAAATTTAAAACTCTAGTTGCGGACTACATAAATAAAAGACAGAATATGGCCTAGACAGCATTGTTAAATGGTTAGCCTGCTGAATATTCAATATTTTGCTCCCAGTGCTATTTACTGCTCTTAACATTTTTACTTGGAAAAAATTCTATTTTTAGGCACATTAATATTCATGAGCAAATTTAATGTAAGAGGAACCATTCAGTTTAAATTAAATGCTTAGTTGTATGTTTAGAATGGTGTTCCTATTGATCACTTAGCTGACTCCAAGACACCATACCCAATACCAGCTCTGGATTGTCTGCCATGAAGAAGAGTTGTATCTGAGCAGGGTGTTTTCTTCTGGAAGATAGGCAGAAAATAGTGATTGAAATGCTAATTATATTGAATCTATTCTGGCTTAGTAGAAGTAGTCTCTCATGATGAAGATTTTGACGAGCCGTATTACAAAAGAACTGAATATTCTTTACTACCCTTTGAGATCTAAGTTTTCTGATACAAAACAAAATACTATTATTAACTGCATCTGTCCACTTCTCTTTTCACCTGTTGCAATGGTTCATGTGACTTTCAAAATGATTTTGCAAAAGACCTATCATTCCTTTCATGAAAACAATTCCTAATTCACTAGTACTCTAAGGATATCCAGTGTTTGTTCCCACTACTATCCTCGTCACACTACTAACTATATTGATTTTTAAATTAAATTTAGTTTAATTGATATATAATTAATATTAAACTTGCTCATTACATTTTCTTTCACCCATCTTGCATTATTATTTCCAAGCTTTTTTGACGACAGTCCCACTGTTGGTGCATTCTTTTCCTCCCTATTGTATTTGACTAATGCTGTGCCTTCAGTTCTTGCTTTAAAGTTATTTATTCTATAATGTCTGGAATTGTTCAAAATTTAGTATATTAGGTATTTGAGTTCTGAAAAATCTGTCTCAGAAAATATCAAACGTTAATATAATCACATTAGTTGTTTGTATTTGTTACTAGATTGTAATGTTTGGCATAAAATGTAGGCTCAAAAATAAGTAATAGAGATTTCGGATACATATAACCTGTCATAGACTCATCCCTCCTCTCTTCTCCCCTTGAAGTGCACCCATAAACTTGGTAAACAGACAATAAAATACAAACATGAACAGGAGTAGACAGAAAGATGCGGATCCTTCCAGGTCTGGAAAAATAAAACAACATGGGTTTTTTACAACTCCCACTCAACAGAAAAAGCACAGCAGGTTTGGTGTTTCCAGTCTCATCTAACAAACATCTAGCAAAGCAACATATGTTGTTTTCTTCCTTTGTCTCCTTACTACCACTTAGGATCAAATAAGAGACCATTTGACAATACCAAATAAGCCAGGAAGCATTAAAAAGATCAACTAGAAAAATATACTAAAGTAAGGTCAGTTGGAAAAATATTCTCCTTTCTTATCAGGTCTAATATTTCCCTTTGTAACCAAGAGACACAAGGCTCAGTAACACCCATGAAGGGGATTCTGCTACAGTGATTCCACACATGTGAAGTACTCCTTGTCCCAATGAGTGGAGATTTCATTATTCCACCAAGGATCATTAGCAGCTCAGCCTGCTGAAACTTTCCATTTCCTCCAGCAATACTGCAAGGAAACTAAAAATTCCTCTGGCATGAAATACACAAAGCAGAAAATAATACCTAAAAAACTTAATGTCAGGAGCGGTGCAATTCCTGGGGCTCAGGTGACTGATGTAGGAGGGTCGTGAGTTCAAACCCAGGCTCAACAAAAGCTAGGCACTAAGCAACTTACTGAGACCCTGTCTCTAAATAAAATACAAAATAGGGATGGGGATGTGACTCAGTGCTCGAGTATCCCTGATTTTAGTGCTATTATCCCCCCCAAAACAAGAACAATAGCAAAAAAGCTTAGTGACATTGTGATTGGAACAATAGCTAACAAAATGGCCAAGGCCTAAAGAATGGTGCCGTCTGGCTCAAAAAATGCTTTATATAGATGTAAAATCTCCTACTATAATAGTTAAAATATCTAAGATCTAAGATACAATAAAAATATCAACCATACTAATGATCAGAATAATCAAAATTTAAATAAGAAAGAGCAATATACTTATGCCAATAGGATAAATCAATGTTGGAATTATCTAACAAAGATTGTAAAGTAGCCATCATAAACTTGATTCAATAAACAATTGTAAGTAGAAAAATTCATCAGAGACAAATTATATAACTGAAAAATGGAATTATATAACTGAAAACAACAATAACAAAAATTTGAACAAACAAACTTGATGGATTGTCTCAAGAATAATGTGAAGAAAACAGAGGATAGAATCACTCAACTAAAGAAAAATAAATGTTTACCAAATCTGAATCACAGAGAAAACAAACTGTAAAAAGTAATAAAAGCAACACAGTCTTAAGGACCTGTGGAACAATGAAAGAAAATCAAACGTTCATATTAGAGTCCAAAAAGGCCAAAGAAAGAGTGGAACTGAAAGAATATTCTGAGAAATAATTGCTTAAAGCCTCTCAAATATTGCAAAAAAAAAATGAAATACCAGAATACAGATACTGAGTAAATCTCAATAAAGCAACCAAAAGAAATAGCATATAAGATACATCACAATTTAATGTCCTACGGCTACAGGCAAAGTCAAAACCTTAAAAGCAACCAGAGAGAAATGATACTGTACTTACAGAGAAATAATTTGAACGAGAGTGACTTTTTCATTTGAAACCATATAAGCTAGAGAAAGTGGGATATTTTTTCAAGTGTAGAAAGAAAAAAGGAATCTACCAAAAATTTATACATTCAGCTGGACTATTTTTTTTTTCCAAGAATGATAAGGAAATACATTATCACATGGTTGTAGCTCAGTGGTAGAACACTTGTCTATTTATGAGGTACTGGGTTTGAACCACAGCACCACATATAAATAAATAAATAAATAAATAAATAAATAAATAAATAAATAAAACAAAGGGCTGGGTGTGGTGGTGCAAACCTGTAATTCCAGTTGCTTGGGAGGCTGAGGCAGAAGGATCACAAGTTCAAAGCCAGCCTTAGCAAAATTGAGTCACTAACCATCTCTGTGAGACCCTGTTTCTAAATAAAATATAAAATAGGGCTGGAGATGTGGCTCAGTGGACGAGCGTCCCTGAGTTCAATCCCCAGTACCCTGAAAAAACAAACAAAACAAAACAAAATGAAAAAACAAAATTAGTGTACATCTACAAATTAAAAAAAAAGAAAAAAAGCTCATAGAATTTATAAAATTTATCACTACCTTAAGAAGTAGCTAATGAAAGTTATTTAAATAAAATACATGATTAATGGAATACTCTTGAAGCTTCAGAATAGAATGAAAACTAGAAAGGACACAAATATGGGTAAGAAAAAGATTATTTTTCACCTTACGATTTTTCTAAAGATATTTGATAGTTCAAAACCATCAGATGTTGATGATAATAACATTTGAAGGTAAGAATAAAAAAAAAAATTAAGCCATTCTCACTACATCAATGAATACATTTCAATGCCAGTAGATTGATAACCATATTTATATTAAAATACTGAGTCACAAATAAGAAAACTATGCAAAGCAAAATACTTAAAAACATTATAAATAGACAAAGATAAAGTCCTAGTTTTAAAAAAAGAAGCAAATGAAAACAAAAAGGTACAGTAAGAGAAACACAGAAAATAAGTGAAAAATAAAATATAATGAAATATTAATCCCTAATACAGCAATAAGTACCTTTAATGAAAATGGTCTAAAATATCAATTAGAAAGTAAATCTTGAGAGTGGATGAAAATAGGATCCTGCTCTTTATAGGAAGTACTTAAAATTAAATGTTATTGGCAGATGGAAAATGAAGAATAGAAAATAGATATACCAAACAAGAAGTTATATTTAATTATCATGTAAACCTAAATAGAACAAATAAATTAAATATGGAGAAAAAAAAGAAGTGGCCATGAAAATATTGGAATAAACTTCAAAGTAAAGATTACTGAAGATAAAGGGGGACATGACATAATATGAATAATCAATAGAAGAGAAATATAATACTAAATGTGGGTACATCCAGCAACAGAAACTCGAAGTACATAAAGCAAATGTTTATAGAAGTGAAAACATAAATACACCATTAGCAACTGCAATTGGAATCTTCAACACCCCATCACCAGGTCATTGATGGTTTGATGGTGCTAATACATAGGAAATAAGAAAGGAAACAGAAGCTCTGAACAAAACAATAAACTAAAATTATCTATGTAATGTATATAGACCATTCTATCAAACAACAGAATAAACAAATTTTCAAGCACTCATGAATATTCAGTAAGATGCTAACATTCTATGGTAGGTTATATAAGAAAAATTCCAAGCCTAAAAGAATTTAAACCATACAATACATGTTTTCTGACCCTAATGAAGTCGAACTATAAGTCAATAATAGAAATATAACAGGCAATGCTTGCATCACTTGGTAATTAAATAACACACTGCTTAATAATTCATTGGTCAAGGAGGATAAATATAAAGTGCAAAGATCATATTCTAATGAACACAGTACATATCAAACTTTTGGGAATGCAGGTGAAGCAATGCCAGAAGGGTCATTTTTAGTGCTAAATACTTGCATTAGAAAAGAGGTAGCTATCAAATCAACAATCTAATTCTCATCCTTTAAGAAACTGTAAAAAGAAGAGGAGTATAAGTCCAATGCAAGTATAAACAAATGGAAAAAAGCACAAAAATTGAAACTGAAAAAAAAAAAAAAATCTCAATAAAGCACAATTAATGGATTTAGAGTCTTTAATACGACTGAAAAATGAAAAAAAAAAAAAACCCACAAATCTTCCAAATCAGGAATAAAATAGGAGAACCTATACACATTTAAAAAATAAACAAAAGGGAAGTCTGAGAGCAACTCTCTGTTCATTAAAATTCAGAATAAATGGACCAATTCTTCAAAAACCATACATTACCAAAATTCAATCAAGATGAGTGCTTGATTGAATTTTTTTGAATTATAAATACCATAATCATTGAGAATATTTGGTTTGTAGTTTGTAATTTCAAACTTCCCAAAAGAAATCTTCATATCCACATATTTCTACTGGAGAATTATACAAAATATTTAAACAAATATTAACATCAACTTTACATAATGTGTTACAGAAAATAGAATCTAAAACAAAACTCTCCCACTAAAATTCTATACTCAGCAAAATTATCCAATAGGAATGAAAACAAAATAAAAACATTTTCTACCAGATAAAAGTTGACAGTCATCAATTTTAGCAGATATATAATACAAAAATAGACAAGAGCAATTGGGTTAAGAGAAATATTCTTGATCAAAAAAAGGTCTAAAAGAAGGAGAGAAGAGCATGATAAAAGATCAAATACTTGAGTCAATATATTTTATTATCTTTGTTACATATTATAATATGTGTATATATATATAATACATACATTTTGTCTTAAAGATTAATTGTCTAAAGTAAAAATAATAATGTACATTTGAGTTTGGGTACATGTGAAAATTTTTTAAAAGGAAGGACGTAAGTTACAGCAGAGATTAAAAATAATTGCATCATTGTAATTTTTTTAATTATAGAGTAAAATATCATATAAAGGTAAATTGTGATACCTTAAGCATATATGTTATAACCTCTCAGTAAGTAAAAAGTGAAAGAAAACTTTAATAGTTAAAATGAAATACAATACAAAATCTAAAAGTTACTATACACAAAGCTAGACAGGAAAGAAGAGAGGAAAAGGCAAAAGATGAACTTTACAGAGAAAAGGTAACAAAATGATACAGCTAATATGGTCATCTCAATACTACTTAATATAACTAGACTAAATATTCTATGTAAAAGGTAGAGATTGTCATAAAGGATAAAAAATCAAGATTAGTATATGTTATTTATGTCAAGCACACTTTAAATGTGAAAGCAAATGAGATTGAAAGTAAAAGACTGAAAATATATCATAAAATCACTAAACATATGAAATAAACTAATGAAGTATAGAATTACAGGAAAATAGAGACCTGAAGGTGAAATTATTGAATTTATGTACTGTGGTGGTAATGTAAGAAATAGATGAACATGAGAAGAATGTTTAAAATAAAAATGTTGCAAAGTGTCTGTAGAAAATTATACAAACAAGAAAAACAAATGAATTTCTGAAATTTGTATTTTTGTATTGGTTTACAAATTAGTAAAGAAAACATTGCACCATGATTTTTAAAAACTTTTTTTTGTAGTTGTAGATGAACAGAATGCCTTTATTTTATTTCTTTATTTTTTTAACATGGTGCTAAGGATCGAACCTAGAGCCTCACATATGGTAGGCAAGCGCTCTGCCATTGAGCTACAGCTCCAGACCCACACCATGATTTTTTACATGAACTCATAAAATATTTCCACAGATTTTTAAATCCAGTTTATTACAATGTTTTTCCAACTGAGGTAATTTCAAATTAATTGTTGATTATCACAATATGAATAAAACCTTATTTCTCATCTTATATATCTAATATATCAATGCTATTTCTATAGGAATGAAATAGCTTTGATTTTAAAAATGGCTTTGATTTTATGTTTGGGTGTGATTCATAAAATAAAGACCTCACATTTCTGCGCAAGATAGTGGTTGGCTTATGGTAGGAATTCTATAAATACCATTTCAATTATCTTTCTCTTGAACTTTTTTAAAAATCTATTTTTAAATTTTTATTAGAACATTAAAGTTATACATAGATAGTAGTTGGGTTCATTTTGACAAAGTCATATTTTTATAGAGTTTGATTTACTCCATTTCAGTCCTCACTTTTCCCTTCTCCCCTCTATTCCTCTATATTCCTTCCTCTACTCTATTGATCTTACTTTTGCTCATTCATTTATTTATTTTTGATTTATACTTCTACTTATGTATAACGATAGAATTCTCTGTGGTATATTTATATATGTACATGGCATCATTTTGTAAAATTCATTCCACATTTCCTCTCCTTTCCTTTTCCTCCCCACTACCTATTGATCTCCTTCTTCTACTCCACTGATCTTCCCTGTATCTTTATGAAACTTGATTTTCCACCCCTTTTCTCCTTATTTTTCTCTAGCTTTCATATTGGGAAGAAAATATTTGACCCTTGATTTTCTATGTCTTGATTTTCTGTGTCTGTCTTATTCCACTTTGCACAATATTCTCCATTTTTATATAAATCTGATTAAATAAACACCTTGATATCATGATCACTCTTTATTTAAGGGTGTATAGTATATTTTTAAAATTTATAATAGAAATTTAATTAATTTTCATTAAACAAATGATATAATAGATGTGAAATAAATACTAATTGAAGTTAATAAATGCTAAAACAATCTTTATGATGATAAAAACAATGTTAGGAATAGTATGTTGAATAGTATGCAATAACAGTAGAATAAATTTTGAACTTTTTAAATAGATTCTTAGTAAACAAATTAAGTATATTGAAACCTAATTCTTTATCTGCCAATTATTATTTCTATGTACAAACTGCTGGGTAGGAGAAAGTAGTAATTGTGCAACTTCCAAAACAGGATCATTTTTATATTTTGCTATATATTTTCTTTTAAATTGTAGTTAAAAAGGCAAAGTCAAGGCTGGGTATGGTGGCACACATTTGTAATCCCAGCACTTTGGGAGGTTGAGACAGAGAATCGCTAGTTCAAAGCCAGCATCAGCAACGGCGAGGCACTAAGCAACTCAGTGAGACCCTGTCTCTAAATAAAATACAAAAGAGAGAGAGAGAGACAGAGAGAGACAGAGACAGAGAGAAAGAGCTGGCGATGTGGCTCAGTGGTCAAGTGCCCCTAAATTCATTCCCCAGTACTTAAAAAAAAAAGTAAAAAATATAACATGAATGACAAGAAAGATAAAATACTTCATGCTCTTTGTTCCCTTGAGTTTGTATTGCCAAACAGCCAAGCCAGTTCCTCTACATTTCATCAGGATATGAAAGTTCATATGTTTTCTATTAACCCTTATTTTAGGAGACAATAATTAATCTCAGGAATATTATTTCTCAGTACTATGTTGTTTTTATTTCAAAAAATTTTAAAGTACTGTTTAACAGTGCATGCCAATTAAGTTTCCAACTCTTTAGCAACTCAGATTCTCTCAAAATTACTTGCTTCAAAAAACACCTGATAGCAGAGATTTGCTATTTTATTTTTCAGTGAGATTAAGCAATTCAAAATTACTTATTAATTGTCATCATAGTATGAGCAAAACTTTCTTTTTTTTTGGTAACAGGGATTGTTGAAGCCAGGGGCACTTAACCACTAAGCTACCTACCCAATCTTTTTTAATATTTTATTTAGAGGCCGGGTCTCATTGAGTTACTTAGGGTCTCACTAAATTGCTGAGGCTGGCTTTTAACTCATGATCCCCCTGCCTCAGTAGCCTGAGCTGCTGCAATTACAGGTGTGCGCCACCATGCACAGCCACAAAACCTTCTTTTAATTGCTATCCTATCAGCTTTAACATTTTACATCAGTGTTCTATTTGTGAGAAATAAAATATAATTGTGATTGAAAATGAAAAAAAACATAGATAAATAATAATGGCAATCCAAAGAATAGCTAATATTTATGTGGGAAATATAGTAATTTCCTACAGAAATCTCTTGACTCTCAAGTTCAGTGACTGCATATTATGTTCTCATTATATTTGTCACATTTCGCAGTACTATTGAACAGTTTACTAATTGTGAACTGAAAGAGGACAATTAATGTTAATAATAGTGTCAGTACTAATAAATACTAATAATAGATAAGATTATTATTTTTCTGATTAGTGAATAATTCTGGCATGTGTTATGTCATTTAAATAAAAACAAATGTACATTATTTTAGAGATAATTTTTTGAAGTCATGTCATTTATCCCAATGTCTTCACATGTCAAATGTAAGTAGAGATCATATTTGTCTTTTTTAAATGAGTAAGTGACATTTAAATCAAAGTACAAAACACTGAAGAATTACAAGCAGTAGCTCATAATAACATGTTTTACCAAATGATGTTTTTGTCATCCATTTTAGATATTTTAGCATGTTTATTTCTATATTAACAGACAGAATTTGTTATTTTATTATTTGTTCATATAAACTTCCTATAAGAAAATAAACTGATAAAGTTTTAAAAATTCTATGTTCTTAAATTATATTATATTCTGGAATACATCATGAAACAGGAGCTTGTGAATCAAAGTATTTTACTCATAACCTAATGACCACATTGAAAATAAGTTACATACATAACATTGACCTTCTGCTTTCTGCCCCTGAGGTTTGTCTTATCTATGTATTTCATTTTATATGGCATCAGGCCATTGGCCATATTCATTAGTATGACCTCACCTCTTTAGGGATACTTGATGAGTAAATCTGTATCATTTACCTTTTATCTTTCTTTTGATTCTCACATTTAAGACAATTACTTGTATCAAAAAAGAGATGGAAGGTGATTTGTTAACATAATTAGACTACTTCAACATCATCCATGCTTCTTAGTGTTTTCTTGAGTCAAAAGGAATTTCAAACATCTTTCAATTTCATTTGATATTTGAGTGCTCTAAAATAATGTCACATAAGTAGAATTACAGAGTAATGTTTTATTATAATTTTACTCTTTCAACTAGTTGAGTATCTACTATGTGTTAGCTATTACCCTACATATTTAGGCATACTTCTCATATATCAATGTTTTTGTTAAGTTATTGTGGTATTTCAGGAATAAGATATTTTGACTGAAATGAAGGGGGTAAAAATGGAAATGTAACGATGTCCAGACTAGAGTTATATTCATAGTGACAAAATGTCCTGTAATTATTGAATTTGAAACTTGAGGAAAGGGAAGCCTATTGTGTAGAAAGATAACACATACTTATGATTTATGTACTAGACATATAAAGGTAATTATTTAGTTGGAGAGACTAGGGAACAGTACTGAGTCATATAAAAGGAGACAGGATTTTAAAAATTGATATGAAAGAGATAATTTAGTAATAAATGTAGGACTTCCTACAAATGAGTTTTTCTTAGGAAGTTCAAAAATTCTGGAAAATTTTCAAGTATCAGTATTTAAATATGTCTGACTTTTTATATCATGGGCCACATCTGTAAAGTGAAAACCATCATAAGGAAAATCTTATTGTTTATTTACTTTAGCAATCAGTTTATGGTACAGATACTTCAGAAGTTGAGCATTGTGCTTCATTTATGAAAACTAGCAATGGTCTGTTTTGCACAATACATGCCAACTGTTATCAAAAAGAGAAGATCCACTTCCACCTACTAAGCTGTAAGCTCTTATAAGATAGAGGATACAAAATGTCTTTTTCACATGTGAATCTAAATTTTGTTGTGATATTTTTAAAATTTAGTGAGGATTTATTAGTTAAGTGAAATATTATGTTTCTGTTTCTTTTTAATTCTTCATGATTTGTTTGCTTTCTACCACCTTTCTTACTATCATTGTAATGTCAAGAGGAAGGAAAAATGATCATTGAGCACATGAGCTCCTTGAAAAATGAGCACATGAAGATCATTTCTGAATACCTTTTCAACATGTCCCCATGAAATATCTATTTATATACACTTCTATTTTATTTTATTTTCAGTACTAGGGATTGAACTCAGGGGAGCTTGACCACTGAGCCATATCCCCAGCCCTATTTTGTATTTTGTTTAGACACAGGGTCTCACTGAGTTGCTTAGTGCCTTGCTTTTGCTGAGGCTAGCTTTGAACTCGTGATCTTACTGCCTCAGCCTCCTGAGCCACTGGGATTACTGGCATGTGCCACTCAGCCCAGTTTACACTTTTAATTTATGTTACCAATTCAAGCTGCATCATTTCACACTGAAAGAAAGCACACTATTTTATTGTTCTGCTGCCTACCTCTTTGTGATTTTCAATAAACAAAGTAGTTAACAAAGAAAATATATTATTAAACACTAGATGCTCAAGCACAAGAATGTATGTTATTTTAAAGAAAATTTATGAAGATTATACTACAAAAGCACTTTATTTCCGACAATGAAAACAACGTACACATCTCAAAGAAGAAGCAGATGTCAGACATTAATGATAACCAGTGTGCATTTCCATGGTCCACTAGTTGTTGGTACTTAATTTCTGCAAAATAACGTTCCTCCCACAACCTTTTCAGTGTGTCTGTGTAAACTTGACAGTAACTCTAAATCTTGTTGACAACTACTTCCCTTATCTTTCAGCAGGCAGTCAGTTGCAGTTCAAGTAGTATTACACAGAGAAGTAATTCCCAATTTTTCTCCCATTCTCTAAACTCAAATGTAGTCATTTAGGACAAAGCCAAATGTTGGGTCAGAAATGCTAACACATCCCAGAGGATATTAAATCAGTTGAACAATTAGAAATTCGATAGAAAACACTGAGTCAGTTTCATTTTTAACACAAGGATCACCTTGACTTTTAAACTGTTCCAGACATTGTTGTTTGATAGTTGAGAAGAAGGAATTGCTTCTCTAATAGGAGAGTAAAATGAGATTATACAATCACAGATCAAATGAAGACAAATGGAACAAGTTAGGTAAAGCTTTACTCTAAGAATGGGTGTGACATATGATTATTAATATTCAGAGAATTGCTTTTTGCTACTGTTTTGCAAGGAACTCCAAAGGCCAAAAATGCAAATGTGCAGTATAACTGCTTAGTGAAGTAAATGAGTACTCTGTGTGTGTGTGTGTGTGTGTGTGATTTCAGCAAAGTAAATAAAATTCCAGTATATTACTATGGCCATGATAAATTTACATACTAATTTTTAATCTGGGTATATAAATCAGTGTTCAGTTTGGACAGCTATGAAAGTAGGTGTTATACCTTAATATGTTTGTTAAAAAAGAGACAGCTTTGAGTCCTAGGTTTCTAATTCATTAGATACACAATCTTGGTTAATTCTCATAAATGTTTTGAACTTGAGAATTAAAATGGGCATAAGTACTCCCCAGGCTTTAATTGTGTCAATCACATATTAAAAAATGGAAAAGAGTCCAGATAGAAACTTAATGATACCATAGTACTAATAGATTTCATGCTATTAGTACATATTGCCCTTCCAAATATTTCAACAGTTGCTCATGCTGTTTTCGCGATCTGCATTATATTTGTTCTCTTCTCATCCTTTAAAAATTCCTCTGGAACCATTTCATTATGTGGCGCTGGGAAATTTTCATTTCTTTTATGTTACTATCGCACCCCATGGAAATCTATCATGATTCCACTTTGCAGTTTATATGAATATCACCCATTAATGTGTCACTCCTCAGATGATACTGGAACATCTTAAACTCACACTTATCATGTCTTATTCACATTTTTATCTCTAGAATTCAACACAAAAGACTAGCATTCTAAAGTACTCTCTTATTGTTCATAAATAAAAATTCTAAGAGTGAGAGTATAAAGTGAAAGAAATAAGCAATTATTGAATTGCCTTTCTGCTTTTATGTGTTTTTTCTCTTTTTCTTCAGGAATTATGTTTTTAAAGATTTCATTTTTATTTTATTATTAATTTAAGAAAGAGAATTTTTCACATTAACAGAGAGTTCAGATCAATATTCAGGAACATAATGAATAATGCCTTAATATTTAAATTTATTTTCTTTGAGATCTGTATAGAACTCAAACTAGAAAAAGAAAACACAAGTTATTATAAACTTGTGACAGAAAGTTTGAAATGCATTTGTTATTTTAAAATTTGATATCATAACATAACAGACACAACTAACATGAACTCTTATGGCATTCAAGGATGAAGTATTTATCAGGTTTTAAGGTTTATAGCTTATAATTTAAAATAAATTATTTAGTTGAAAAAATTAATATCTTACTTGATATTGAATTATTATATTACATCTTGGAAAGTGACATAAAAGCATCTCCTCAATATCACAGATATAGTGTATGTAGTCTAGTTATTTTCTGATATCTTGAACCAGCTGAATTTTAATATTTGGAACCACTGAATCAAGTGTAGGCTATAACAGAGTAAATACCTATATGCTTCTTCAGAGAGAGGACAGTTTGTTGAAAATTGGCACATTCCTAATTTCATTGAATTTCCTGGCAAAAGGTTTCACTTTGTGTGAGAAATTTTGGCATTATTCATTGGAATGTCTTAAACTAAATCAAGAAATCAGCATTGGCAATTAGATTATTGGAACAGTTTGTTTTTTCTAAATATGACAGTGTGTAAACCAGAGACCACATTAAACAAATAGATGAAGCAGGTGTGAGACAGACTCAGAGTTGGAAGACTGCCAATTGATCAGCTCCACCAAGGGTCTATTATCTAACCAGAAACACATTTTGTTGATATTTAGACTTTCCCCCCCTAGATTAACTTCTGCCAGCTGGATACAGATCAGTGAGCATAATGGCCACAATCATTCCAGATTCAGGTAAATGATTGGCACTACAATTTAGTCTATACCTGAGGTTTTCTCTGCTTGCTTACATAGATATTGATACAAGCATGCAACCTCAACTATTTTTCAGGCTCAACATACAGAACAAACTACAAATATATGCCTGCATATCATTCACATCAGAACTCATTTATACAAACAATTGAGATGATAATCAAATGTATAAAATATAATCATTAAATTGTTTATCCTGAAGTACTGAGTGCAAAGCAACAAGTTGATAGAGTTAAGTCTATGAAAAGTCATGGATTATAAGAGGTGATAGATGTGTAAAGGACAGGAATTATTTTTATACAAGAAACCATACAACTATATTGACTGTGCTCATTTATAACTCTGAATTGGATGTGATAAAAATAAGTTTCTATAGCTTTTTATATCATTATATATTCAACAAATGTATTCAAATATTCACAGTCATGCCAATTTTCCAAGTTAGAAAAAGACTTATGCTACTGTTCATGTACACAGGTTACTTGATTCATTCATAATGCTGGAGCATTTTACCATTGTTTCTTTTCCCTTGCTTACAATAGAAAAATCTTTACGTAGATTCATTTTTGAACAAAAATGAATGACAAAGATGAGACACAGAAATTAATTTTTGAATAATAATAAATTGGAAATATTTTCCTTATATAATGGCAAATATTGAGTTGGCCTTCCAATAGTCATTTTAAAAACAAAGAAACTACATTGAGTAGAAATGACATTAAACATGATACATCTGCTAAAAGCTTATGGTTCACTAATTTTTGACAAATGTACAAAATCCTAAAAACCTCATCCAAGCTATGCAGTTTGAAAAGTTCTATTTTATTACACTATAGAAATGCTCTCTAATACCCCTAGTCTAGGCAACCACTGATCTGATATCTGCCAATGAACTTTAGATTTACTATTGTAGTTTTATATATATATATATTTTTTATATATATAGTTTATTTATATATATTTATATATATATATACACACGCACACACACACACACACACATATATATATATATAAAATACATAGAACTTTCAGGAAAGTAATAGCAGAGATTTCTACATATTCCCTATAGATATATATAGAAAGAATCAGAAAATGTACTGTTTTTAGGTCAATCTTCTTTCACATATTGTAATGCTTTCAAACTCATTATTTTTATCAGGAATTTTTTCATTTGTTTTACTGAGAATTATTCCATTTTCTCAGTAATTCAAAATTTGTTTAGACATTCACAAATATTGATGAATATTTGTTTTCCTTCATATTATATTATAAATAACATTCATCAGAATATTTGTTTACAAGTCTTGTGTGGGTGTATATTTGCATCTCTCTTGGGTTTTGGGGGGGGAGTTAATGGCTAATTCATAATAAATATTTGTTTTAAGATATTATCAAATTCTTTTCAAAGTGGTTATAAAATTTCACACTCTCACTGGTAATATGTCATGATTAGTTTGCTTTAAATCTTCATTAATATTTGGTATTATAAGGCATTTTAGTTTTGGTCATTCTACTGTATATAATGGTGACTCACTATAATTTTAGTTTGAAATTTTCTTCTTTTTGGTACCAGGGATTGAACTCAGGGGTACTTGACCACTGAGCCACATCTCCAGCTCTATTTTGTGTTTTATTTAGAGACAAGGTCTCACGGAGTTGCTTAGTGCCTTTCATTTGCTGAGGCTGGCTTTGAACTCACGATTCTCCAGTCTCAGCCTCCTAAAGTGCTGGGATTACAGGTGTGTGCCACCGCACCAGGCTAGTTTGAAGTTTTCCTATGCCTAGAGATATTGAGCATTTATTTGTGTATTTACTGGATTATTACATATATTTGATTATTTGTGCGTTCAATGTTTTCCTTTTCTGTTGAGGTGTATTATTAATTTTTAGGAAAAATACATATTTTATTTATTTTTTAAAAATTTAACTGATATAACTAAAAGAGTACATATAAATGGATGCCATTTATTCTTTTAACGTATTTATATGTTGTATAAGATTTAAATAACGTTAAACATACCTAACTCAAGAATTTATCATCTCTTATAGTAAACACATTCAAAATTCCTCTGTCATTTATAAATGTGCAGTATATCCTTGTTAATAACATCTTCCTTCTACCTAAATGTAACTTTGTACACATCGACCAACCTTTCTCCATTCTTCTTCTACACTACTTTCCAGTCTCTAATAACAACAATTATACTCTCAACTCCTATGGAGAATGTTTTTAGATTCTACAATAATGGTATCGCCTAGTACCTGTTTTTCTGTGCCTGACTTATTTAACTTAACATACTTACCTCCAGTTCCATCCATGTTTTCAGGAATGACAGCATTTCATTCTTCTTAAGTCTAAATAGTGTCCTATTGTTTATATGTATCATTTTTTATTTATCAACTGATGAATAGTTAGATTGATTTTAATTCTTGAATCCTGAAATTTGTACTGCAATAAACATGTCAATACAGATGTCTTTTCAACATACTGATTTCATTTCTTTTGGATAAATATCCAGAAGTGAAATAAAGTTTTTTAATGAATTTTTGAGTTGTTTTTTGATGAGAGACAAGGGTCCAGTTTTATTCTTTTATTTATGTGGATTCTCACTTAGCCAGCATCATTTATTAAAATGTTATCAAAACAAACATGAGAAGAAACAGAAAATATGATGAGGTATCTATAGTTCTTGGAAGAACAGTCATCTTAACAACATTGAGACTTCTAATCCTTGAACATATATATCTAATTTTTAAGGATATTTAATAATCCTTTTTATAGCATTTTATAACATTTAGTATGCATGTGTCAAATTATTTTGTTAAATTTAAAATTTGTTTTTATGTATATTATATTCTGATACTATTGCAAATGGGAATCCTTAAAATTTCATTAAATTATTTAGTTCAATATGAGTGCCTAGAATTACTGTCAATTTTTTTATCTTGACCTCATTTTCTAAACATATTAAATTAATTTATTAATTACAGATTTTAATGGAATATTTAAATAGTTTATTTAAATGGTTATATTATCCAAAATTAAAAAGGGAAAAATAGATCTAATTTTACTGAAACTTTAATTTCTTTTTTCTTGCCCTTTTGTACTTAAACCTCCATTATAAATGGAAGTGATGCGAGCAGATATCTTTGCCTTATTTGTCATTTAAGGAGTAAATCAGTCTTTTACCTTCAAGTTATTTATTGTATTAACTGCAGGTTGTTTAGAGACACTCTTCAGATGGTCAAAAAAATCTCCTCTATTACTTTCTTGAAAGTTCTATAAAGCATGAATGTTGTCTTTTCTTTTTTAAAAGTTTTATGTTCATCTACTGAGATTAGCATATAATTTGCCTTTTTCAGTTTATTACTAAGGTGAAATATATTTTTAAATGTTAAAAGAACTATACAAATAAACCCATTCCAATTGTAATAATTTATCATTTTTACTAAATATAGTTCCTGAATTCAATTGGTTAAACTTTTGTTTACAATATTTGCATTTATATTCTTGAAATATATCAGTATGCAGTTTCCTTTTCTTATAAATACTTTGTTTAATTTAATTTTTGGATAATCTTGACCTTATAAAATTAATTAGAAAGTGTACACTCTTCTTTTCTGAAAGAATTTACATAACATTCATCTTATTTATTCTTTAAATATTTGAAAGTATTCTCCAGTGATGCCATTTGTGTTGTTTTTTTAGGGAAGATTTTTAATGCATAATTAAATTTATTAATTCTCATAAGCTTATTCAGGTTTCCTTTTTCTTTTCATCTCTGTCTTGTAACTTTTAAGTTTCTTAAATTTGTCCATTTCCTCTAAGTTTTACACTATATCTGAATAAAGTTTGTTCATTATTTTATCCTTTTGGAATCTTTTGTAAATAAGATGATGTCACCATTTTCATTCCTAATACTAGCAAATTGGGTTCCTTTTATTTTTATGACTGATGAAACTAAACTTTTATAAATGTCATTGATCTTTCATAAAGGTCAGTTTCATTTCTGCTTATTTTATTTTAGTGTATTCTCTGTTTTAGGCAAATATATAATATATGAAATGGACACACATTTCCCTATCACATGGAAATACACCTGGTCCTAAAAAGACCTTTTATGGCTTTAGGGACATAAATTTCTAAGAGAACATCCTGTCAAATTATCCGTAGATGGTGGAATGTGTATGTGCACATGGTTGTAACCTTATCAGAATTTCTAAAGAAATTTCCTGTGTGGATTTGTGAAACTCTGTTCTTCATTGATCTCCCATTTAATAGAATTCTTTGATCAGATATACATATATGATTACTTTTATGAAAGCTGTATCACCAGGGTACTACAGAGAAATAGAACCATAGGATATATGGATATAGATGGGCACAGACATTTATTATTAAGAATTGGCTCACATGATTACAGAAGTTGCCAACTTTAAATTTTCAGAATCAATGTCCCAGAATACAAAGGCCAGGAGCTCTTGTAAAGCCAGTAATAATGTATGTCCTAGAGGTGGTCAAACAACAAGAATTCTCCTATTTGGGAGAAGATAAACCTTTTGTTGTACTCAGGCCATGAGCTGATTAGAGGAGGCTCAAACTCGCTAGGAACCCAAAGAAAATTACTTTACTCAGTCTACAAATTTAAAAGTTAATATCATCCCAAAATCATCCTCATAAAAGACACAGAATAATTTTTCACTCAAATAGCTGAGTACTTCATTACGCAATAAAGTCAACACATAAAATTTAGCATCACAGAGCCAAAGCAGATAAAAGAAAAGAAAACCTAGTTCTTAATTAGACATTATATTTTATTCAACAAGTTGAAGACACTTATCTCTATATTTATTCTCTACAGCGTGTATTCCATCAGGTACATCCATCTTCTCCCACTTCATATAAACTTCTTTAATAATACCTACCAAAAATGTTGGTAGAATTTGATGTGCATGGTACAACCACTTGGTGAGCTTTGGTGATTAAGTCTTAACAAAATCTGAAGGAGTTGTGTTCCAGTAATAGAGCAGAGTGGAGAAATCTGTAACTTGGAGGCAGAGTTAATCAAGATTCAGTCATGTCCCAAATATGATCTCTTTGACATAGTGCACACTGCATAACTTCTCCCACTTCATATAAACTTCTTTAATAATATCTACCAAAAATGTTGGAAGAATTTGATGTGCATGGTACAACCATTTGGTACTATGTTCATGATACAGTGGCATAGTGTAGACCACTTGAGGATCACAGTGCTGTCCACATCGATTCATGTCCCTCAACTAGACATTTTCAAAGCACAACAGCAGCAGTTTTAAGATACATCACATCGTTCAATTCCTCTGAGTCCATACAATGACTTTCAATCTAATAAAATCACACACCTTGCCTAATGTGTAAAATCTAATGTTATCTGATCCTGTCAAATAAAGATTTCTGAAGTTGCTGATATCTGTACAGATCATGTTCTTTCTCCATTTCTGTCTGGCTGCCTCTTTCTTGTTATTCAGGTCTCACCTTAGAAGCCATCTTCTCACAATTTTCCCTCATTGTGATTCTATAGAAGCAGGGATCACAGCCTGATATTTTCCTTAATTTCTCAGTCTAGTTCACTGGTACATTCTCTCTTCATTTAAACAGTGCCTTGCACAGAGAGGTACAATACATATTTTTGAATGAGAGAATAAGTAACTTCAGTTCACCTCAAACTCTACCTCTCTTCCATGCTTTCCATCTGCCAGTCTATTAACATTCACATTTACAAGATCACAAAGTTCTGTTGATTCACGATGCTAAAGAAAAGTAAGCTTATTATTTTTTAAAGTTAAAAATCTCCAGACTTTAAGAATAAGTTGCAGAATTATTGAATCCCTTTAATCTTAAGAGAAAGCAAATGCATTTGCCAGCATTATACTTTCAAATTATTGGTTTAACTACCTGTGGCCATTTTGTTGAATTACAATGTTTTCTTTTCTATAGATTTTCTTCTCTTTGTTCAGATGAATGGTTGAACCTATGTGTGTCTCTTAATTTAGAACTCTTAGCTTTGGCCACTGTAATCAATCAACTGCCATGCACAGTTCCCTACATATTTCTTTTTCTTGCCTCAGTAGGTATTTAAATTTCCCATTAGAAATCACTAGGGTAAAATGTTAACAAGTATCTTAGCAATTTCATTAGGTTACATGAATAATATTTTAATATTTTAAGATATATGATAGAAACAGGATATTTAACCAAAAAAGTTACTTTTTATGGTTTAAAAGTTGGAACTTTGAAGTTGGAAATGGAAAATATATTTTAAGCCAGGATTTCTATTTTTCTTGCCCCTAGGAGAAAAGAGCTCAGTCCTATTTTAAATTAATTCTGTGATAAAATTTCCCATTACAACTTTTAAGTTTGACATTTTCTTAGATTTCCTCTAAGCTCTGGTGGTTATGTTTCTTTAATTACAAGGGAAAATAAAAATATGTATTTACAAAAGGTGTTTTAATGCATTTGCTAAGGTCTTTATCTGAAAGTACCTTTTCCGTGAGCCATGAATACTGTTTGGTTACCAAGTAGTAGAACAGTAACATCAATTCCTTTTCTGTGTTTAATTCAGAACTTTGCTGCTACTGAACAGCTATTCTGCCTATCCATAAATGTGTATATGGGATGTCTCTCCATAGTGCCCAGAAAGACTGCTCTGAATATCATCAGGCAAAGTAAGATTTACTTATTTTAAAAGGGAGAGAGAGTAAATGTTTTGCATCACTTAGCCTGTGCCATTCAACTATATACTTCACTAAACATTTATTTTTTTCCCTAAATTTCTCTGGATCCAGAAGATTTTAAGGGTCTGAGATATTAATCATGCAATAGCATGTTGGCGAGAACAGCAGCAATTCTTGCTGTTTCCTTTATACATCAGATATTTCTCATCAGTACAGTATTTCCTAAAGTATCATCTGCAGAAGATGATTTAGTTGAGATAATAATTTAGAAATTACAAATTATATATATTTACATATATAAATTTATAAATTATATATATAATTTTAAAATTATATTTTTAATGTTGAGATACACCTGGTTAACTTGTTTTTCATTTTTTGAAGGTGAAATTTTCAAAGTGTTAAATAAGTATGCACTGTAAATCTTTAAGAGGGAAATATAGCATTCAAAACTCAGCAAAGTAATTTATTAATACAGCACATATAATTTACTTTGCAGAAACTTTATTAAAATATTTTGTAGGACTGGAGAGTCATGAAACTTGCCTTGGGGAACTTTACCCTTCTGATTATCTACCTGTAGGTGGATGGTGCATATGATCTCCTATGTAAAAGAAAATGACTGATAATTTTTTTGGAGGGAGTACTGGGGATTGAACTCAGGGACGCTCAACCACTGAGACCCATCCCCAGCCCTATTTTGTATTTTATTTAGTGACAGGATCTCACTGAGTTGCTTAGCACTTCATTCTTGCTGAGGGTGTCTTTGAACTCATGATCCTCTTGCCTCAGCCTCCCCAGTGGCTGGGATTACAGGCTTGTGCCACTGAGCCTGTAAAATCATCAAGACTTTTGATGATTTTGCCAACTATTTTTCCACTGCATTTTGCCACTACTTAACATGGATCTCATTCTAGCTAGATGGTTATATCTGCTTTCTTATTACCAATTACCTAATCACTAAACTATTTTCACACATTTTTGTTATGCTAAAATGTATTAACCTGTTAATCATCATATGCTGAACTATGCTGCAGTAACAAATGCTGCAGTAACAATGGTCAAAATCTTAGTGATTTAACCAAATAAAATGTACTTTCTCATTCATACCAAAGTTCTATTTGAGTCAGGCTGCTCTTTTTGGCAGCTCCTATACAAATGATAATTCAAGATATTCCTATCTAGAATGGTCTGCTATTCTGTAGCCTGTAGTAAACATGTCATTTTATGTAGAATTACAACATTTGAATTTAGTGCTCAACAGAGAATTTCCCTCTTTTTTAATGTTGCTGGGATAGAGTTGTTTTCCACTATAAATTATGAAAATAGTAAATACTCAGTTTTCCAGGCCTCCTTTGACATATTTATCCAGGATCCACTAAAGTAATCTGACTCACATTTATATGACCATGGAATCAAAGAATCAAAAATATAAATAGTATGTCTGGCAAAACTGGGAGTTGAATCAATATGGAGTCCAAAGGCAGTGAAGGCAGGTGTCCAGGCTAGCTCCAACATTCAGGCTTACCTACTAACAGTGTCAAAGTGGTTCACAGCAGCAGTTGGTACTGGCAAGGCCACAACAGTTACCACATGGAACAGTTCTGAATGTTAATCTCTGCATTCTTCCTTGTTGTTATGCTTCCTTTAAATTCCTTCATGGTTCAATAAATTGTAAAGTCCTATCAGCTGTCTAATGTTCTTTTTGTTTGTTTTTTGTGTGTATTGAGGATTGAGCTCAGGGGCACTTGACCACTGAACCACATCCTCAGCCCTATTTTGTGTTTTATGTAGAAACAGGGTTTCACTGAGGCCTTGCCATTGCTGAGGCTGGCTTTGAACTCACAATCCTCCTGTCTCAGCCTCCCAAAGTACTGGGATTGCAGGCCTGCGCCACCTCACCTAGCTCCAACTTCCTTTTAATAAATTTGTCTACCAAAATCAATCAGATACTTGTGTTTTGCTTATAAATGAACTCTGAAACATGCTTGTAACTTGAGTCTAAACAGTTTTAAATACTTCTCTTTTCAAATGTGAATAAGTGAGCATCAGAAAATCGTATAGTTTGGAGGTTAAATTGTGTTATGATGGGACTGACAAGTTACTATGATGGTATTACATGAACCATTTCTGGGAACAAAGAGTTATTTATACAAAGTTCCTCAACTTTAGAACCAAGCTAGGAAGTTTAACATACAAGGAAGGGCTATATCCGGTATCTTCAACATCTGTTCCACTATAAATGGCCTTCTATTTAAGAGCACAGATCTCATGAATTCATAATTTAATAGTTGTGATGAAGATTAAGAATGACATCAGAAGTTTTGGTCTATATCAGTGAATTAACCAAACCTAAAACCCTTCTGGAATAAAATATTGTTTTATTTTTCCATGTGTAAGTAAATACATTATCAATCATATATTCAATGAATTAAAAAAGAAAAATATTAATAAAATAGTTTCTAAGAGTTTGAATGAATGAGGCAGGGTTCCAGGTATGAATTTGTTCAAGAAGAATATTGTGGAAAACATGATCCAAATTGTTGGGTTAGTATAAGATTTAAAATATGTTTAAAGTACAATCTCTTACATGTGTCAAGCATAGCAAACCTGTTACTAACCAGATGTATAACAAATGCAGGAAGAGGAAGTAAGGGAAAATGTTAATAGAAAATAGTGCAAAAGGTTCAAAAAGAATGATTTAAAACGAGATTTTTAAAAAACTGTTTGAAGAAAGCTGCAGCCTTATACCTTCCTTTGAATGGGCTTGATCAAGCTGATCATGACCCAGACAATTATCCATGGAAGCTATAAGATAAAAAGAGTTATGATAATGTCATAAATTTTCTTTATATTTTTAAAAATTTCAAAAATTTCAAGTCAATATGCCACTTTATGTTTTAAATCTCCACGTCAATATATATATATATATATATATCACAATGGTTAGCATTAACCTATGATGACATTCATTTTAAAATTTTGGATTGAAATGCATACACAGTATTGCCCCAGTTATTTTAATTGGATGGGAAATAAATCAGGCATTTTCTTTATTTGTTTATTTTCTGTGATACTGAAATTGGACTCAAAGCCCCGAGCACACTAGGCAAGCAATCTATCACTGAAATATATCCCTAGCCCATAAATGGTATTTTATAATGAGGAAAATTACAATAAATTAAAAATATATGCCTGAAACCGACCACTTTCATGCTTGTCTCACATCATGTGATGCTCTATATTCCCCCAGGGATAGAACAGTGTAAATGAAGGACAGTTTGCTTAAATTCTCCGTGGTGATATAACTTGAAGGAAATGACAGGCATTTTCACCCTCCAACTAACACAAAATTAATTTGAATTGTTTTCAAAGTATAAGAAACTAAAATTTCATTGTTAATTGTAGCTCCTTTAGTTTTTAGACATTTTTCCACTTAATTACCTAGAGAGAAAAAAAAATTTAACTACAGCTAGTGTGGCAAGTCTGTAACATAATATCTGCTTCTATTATGATATTTGTTTTTGATATGAAAGTAAAAGGCTTTTTTTAATTCTTGATTTTTAATTCAAGCTAATGTTTGTTTATAGATAAATATTCTGCAATTGCTGGAGGTTGGTTTCATTTTAAAAAATAAAACTGAAATATTTAGTCACTAGTGATATTGAGAGCATATTTTAAAGTATAAATTATTTATGTTATGATGATTTTTTCTGATGTAGAATACAATATTTATTTTATTAAAGAGTAAATTTTCAAATGTCACTTGATTGATTTTTCATTCTATTTACATAGAACAAAAATTTTCAAAAATTACATTGAACAAAATTTTCAAATGTCATTTGATTGACTTTTTGTTCTATTTACATATCTGATTAAGCTTATATTAAAAACCACATGGTTTTGCAGCTTTAGAGACAGAATTACTTGGGTTTCACTTTTTATTTCTCTCACTTAGATGTTTAATCTGAGTATATTATGTAGCCATACATGACATAATTTTACTTTTTATGGCAGTAATTATTTACTCACCTTTCAATGTTGTTTTGGAGTATAAATGAGAAAATGTATGAAAATATGAATTCAATTAATAACTACCAACATCTAAACGTACTTGTAGTGTGCAAAACAATTTCCTTTTAAAAATTTAGACTTCATGAAATTTAGACTTAAGCAACACATAAGTTTAACAGATAATAAAATGGAGAATGGAACAATATCTCATATAATTAATAATAGACTTAAGAATATAATAGAGGGGCTGGGATTGTGGCTCAGCGGTAGAGCGCTTGCCTCGCATGCGTGAGGCCCTGGGTTCGATCCTCAGCACCACATACAGAGCAATAAAATAAAGACATTGTGTCCATCTACACAAAAAATTAAAAAAAAAAAAAAAGAATATAATAGAAATCTTTCAATTTCTTCTTCAATAATGTTTCCAATATGATTTTTGTATTAGTAGAAATGAGCTGACATATAAGCAAAAATCAAGAATGTGAAATAAGTTAAGATTTTTTGAGATGTTATATTTGGTTTTAAAGAAAAAGGTACGAGAAATTATGAAAGTATAAAATGTCTAGGTACTCTTAGTGTATTATATCATTTCCATTTATAAGATAGTTGTATTGATTGATAAATTATATTGTCTCACCCATGGCCTCTCCAGAGAGGGAATAAGTAAATGTTGGAGGTGTGGGCCAGCTGAAAATAGAAAGCTGGAAAAGTAGTATGAAGAAATACAACAAAAGATGTAAGAAATATATATTGAAAGTGAGGGCTTTATGGGTGGAAAAGACCTGATGGGTCTGATCTTAACAAAGGGAAAAAGCCTGTGAATGCTTTATTTATAGTGAAACATAACCAAAAGAATTTATTGTGAAGGAAGGTTCTTCAAGGTAAACAAGAAGCTGGAGGCTGTGGGGAAGTTGGCCTGATTGGGTCCAACTCCGGGAATTTCGTTTGAACCTGTATGAGCCAATAAATTTCACACTATCTCAGAATTCTCTTTGAGCAGGAGGATCGCCAGGACAAGGAAGTGGTCTCAGATCGGTAAGATAATACCAAGTGTTCTCTGAAAGGCTCACCTGTGCTTAGAGATGGCTCAGACATGCCCACAGTTCATTTGCAGCTTCCAACAATATTGTTTGTAACATACAAAAATAATATTGATGCTTATTCATCTGACAGTATAAATATGGGTGAAAATAAATTGCAGAATCTTATGTGTCTTTCACAGTCTTATAAGTTTCCAGAAATGTGCTATATATGTAGAATACATGTTTTTTCTTTTTTTTTTTTTTAACAAATGATGCTGAGAAAACTGGATATTCACATGTAGAAGAATGAAACCTCATTGGCATTGCTAAACCAGCACCAATTCAAACTGGATCAAAGTCCTAGCAATTAGACCAGAAACCTTGAAATTGCTGGAAGAAAAGAGGGTCAGCACTCTTTCACATTGTCTCAGACACCAGTTTCCTTAACATGAACTCTAATGCTCAAGAAATAAAATCAATCCAGGCACAGTGGCACACAACTGTGATCCCAGTGGCTGGAGAGGCTGAGGTAGGAGGATGGTGAGTTCAAAGCCAGCCTCAGCAAAAGTGAGGTGCTAAGTAACTCAGTGAAACCCTGTCTCTAAATAAAATACAAAATAGGGTGTGGGGATGTGGTTCAGTGTTTGAGTGCCCCTTATGTATATGTAGAAAGCAACAATCAAAAATAAATACATACATAATTGAGTGAAAGGAAGAACAAAAGGAGAATAGGGGAAGGAGAGAAATTAAAGATGGAGGGAATGGAGACTGAAATGGAGCATATCAAATTCGTTGTGTGTATGATTTTGTCAAAATGAACCCAACTACTCTGTGTAACTTGTAATGTTCTAATAAAAATTTAATATACATTTACTTCTATAATTTTATATAAGAATACATGTTTAAATTATTTACCCCAAGATATAAGCAGTACTAATTTCTTATTTTTAATATAGATAGTATTTTTTCTTGTTAAGTACTTTCTTGTATATTCTCCTCGTAAGAGAATTTTACATCTTGAAAAGATTTTTGTTAATTAATAATATAACTCCATAATAATCACTGTAAGTGTAAAATGCATGTCCACAAAGATTCATTGTTTTAACAAGATATCATTTTGTCATGATTGCCTACAAAATACTCATCCCTTATAGAAATACAAAGTATATGTGTTCAAAACACAAGGCACTGCATTTACATGCTGACTCAGCTGACATGAAATACTGATTCAAGTGACATGAAAATAATCTCTCTTGGTCTCTATCTTTCTCATACATGTGCAAGCATGCAGACACACACACACACACACACACACAATAAACAGAATATCTAGCCAAGAGTACAATGCACAATTGTTCTTTTTATAACAACAAATAAACATGAGAGATGTTTTTGCGTTTTAATATTTTCATTCAATTTAAATAGTCTTCGAATATCACAATCAACTAAATTTTATAAAATTAGTAAGCCATAAGGAAACAAGAAAGAATCTAGCATTTCTTGTTTCAAGAAAACAAGAAAGAATCTAGCATTTCTAGGGCAAAACACATTAAGAAATTGCAAATAAAATGTCACAACAAAAAGCAAAGGAATGTAGTCATTTTGTTTTAACTAGAAACTGAAAATCACTGAATAAGAACTCTCTGATGCTAAATATTGTCCTTCGCGATTATAAACTCAGATGATTGGCCATCTGCAGAAATAAAGCTAGGCTATTGCAAAAGATTATAAATATGAAGGGCTCTAACTACGTATGTGGGCCAGCAGATGTCACTCTTGTTAAAACACTGCCAGTAATCATTTATAAAGGGTAATTGTCTGCTATGATTATGGGCAGAATTTCAACATCTGAAGGATTTAGCCTTGACCCTCTCTTCACCTTACCACCTACTTTACACTAATGATAACAGGATCAGTAAATTAAAAGCATCAGCTGCTCCACAATCAAATTCCAAAGTTGTTGGTCTAACAATAATTTATGGTTAATGTTATATAAGCAGCATTGCCAGATCTGTTTAATTATTAAAGATGTAACCAGGCACAGAGAATAAATGTTGCTGCAGCTAAACCAAGCCCTAACATTACTATAATTAGACTGATGATTCATAACATTTCTTCCTCTTAGAAGATATCTAAAGTAGCTAGAAAATTACACTTCAATTTTTGAAATTACACACTTTTTCTTTTATAAAACTAGACTTTGATCATTTCAGAATGGATAAAATCTATTACTCCATCTCCTATAACTGCTCGAAGTGTTCATAATCAAAGAATATGACCTTTTGAAAAATAAATGCTATGAGATTTTTAAAAATATTTTAAAATATTTTGTGAAATATTTAAAAATATATATTTCCAGAAATAAGGCATATTATCTGAATTATACATGTACTTAATGTATATGTGTACATTTAATATATATATTTAATGATTCCAAAAAAGTAAATGATATGTGATATGTCTACATGTGTACTTACATGTGCTTATGATCCAGACCATAATAAGAATATATATATATATATATGTGTGTGTGTATATATATATACACACACACATATTAGATTTTTTTATTCCCTTGTCTGTATTAGTTGTCACATAGAAACTAAAATTCTATCAGGACTCTTCTTTTGGGGAAAGTCATTACTGAGATAAATTATTTATTATATTAATGGAATTGTTCACAGCTTCATTGGCCACAGCTATGAGTGAGACTAAAATTACTTTAGAAATACTGGATTCAAATACTAGTTTTACACTTTTATGGACTTGTATAAGTTGTTTCACTTTTTTCATTCCCAAATCAGACAATACCAATACTTTAGATCCTTTGTATTAGTTGGCTAAAATAATATGAATAATAGAATGTCTGAAGTACTTGGTTGGTCCTTGTAGGATTTCAAGGGGCTTAGCTCTCATACTGAGTAACTTTAAGTCAGTGTGACCAATGATATGAACAATTGTGTCATTATCTGGCCATTCTAAACAAATACTAAATAACATTAAATTATTTTTTTTAGGGGTGGGTAGGTACCAAGGATTGAGCTCAGGGGCACTCAACCACTGAGCCACATCCCCAGCCCTTTTTTGTATTTTATTTAAAGGCAGGCTCTCACTGAGTTGCTTAGCACCTCGCTTTGGCTGAGGCTGGCTTTGAACTCGTTATCCTCCTGCCTGAGCCTCCTGAGCCACTCAGATTACAGGCACATTAGATTTTTCAATTGTAAAATGTCCTCATTCTATTTCCACAGCTCATGTAAAATCATTTGCTACTTTACATACTTTAATATTTTAAGAAAATGGAGTTCAGACACTGAATATTTCCACAGCACTTCTTCACAAGATATCTCTTTGTTTTTGACAAAAAGACTATTTGATATCTATCTTAGTTAACAGTGACTTAAAATCTGCTTTTCAATTGCTACTTCAATTTGGCTCTAAACATGAATTCAGTAAATATAAAAATATATTTCCACTGTAGAACATTTTGGTTACCATTTTATAGCAGCAAAAATTTTATAGCAAATTTTTCTATTTTTTCAATATTTATGTATATTAAATATTGTGATTTTTTAATATTACCTACCTTTTAGTTTCATTTTGAGGGTTTAATAAGATGTTGGTTGTAAAAAAAATCCCAGTGCCTCACATATAAGCATGCCATAAATTCATATTATGTTTACCAGATCTATCATTCTAAGCTCTTGCTCATAAAAATGAAACACATTTCATCACCTTATATATTAGCATATTGTTACTAAATGAGGCTATCATTTCTCAGATTCCTCATATTCTATTAACTTTATAATTTATTATTGTTTTAAGACATGCATCATAACATTAACTCAATCTGAGTTGCCTTAAACAAAAATTCTTACATAATTTAAAATTAACAGAAAATATAAATTACTTTAAGAATACCGGTTTTGACACATTTCACTAAAATGTAAAGGAATAAATCTTAATTCTGATTCAGATTGACTGAGAAGTACAAATGAAATTGCCAAGACCTCATCCCCTAAGCAAAATCTATTTTAAATGGAACTAAACTGAAAAATCAGTGTGTGTGTGTGTGTGTGTGTGTGTACCTGTGTGTGAAAGACAGAGGGAGAAGGAGAGGGAAGAGAGAGAAAGAGAGAGAGACAGAGAGAATTACTTGTATATGTATACTTTAAGGTACTTTTGAGATTTCTGTAGCCATCCTGATTACTGATCTGTTAGGAGAACCTAATCTTTTCCATTTTCTGGAATTTATTAAGGACTTATCTTGGGCTCTAAACATATTTTTTGTAATTTAATGTTTTACTGATCTATATTCATAAATTATGATATGTCCCTATGATTAGGCACTTCCAACTTGAAAACTCATATACTTCATTTGTTAAAAAAATCTTGAAAGAAAAATTTATTTTGTTGATTATTGCATTGCCTTTATTTTCTCTCTGTTATTCTTATGTTAATCCCTCTGGAACGATCCCTTAATTATCTTTGCTTTTATTTTTTCCTATTTTATGTTTTATTGTCTCTACTATTAGAGTGATGTAGTCCTTGACTGTATCTTCTAATCCTTCCAGGAATGGAAAGCAAAAATGCTTCAAATGAGGTTCTGAGTTTGGCAATAAGAAGATTTTGGATAAATAAATTGTGACTGTGGAAGAAAAAATGTGCATGGAGCTCTGGATCAGGAATGTGCCACATTCTAGAGAGCATCCTCACATTTCAGATTATTAGCTCTATTTAGTAATGTAAACAAGGCTTCAATAAACTATTTCACCAATCCACCTCAGGGGTTAGCTACTTAATTCTTTATAATAAAGTATGTGATGAACAAATAATTCCAGTGGGGTAAACCCTAAACTGCATTTCATTTTATGTGATTTTAGTTCTTGTACAAAATCGACATATTGTCTTCTACCAGGATACTATCAATGGATGAAAATGCAGGACAAGCAAATCCATATCTAGCTGAAGTGTCTCTTTCAATGGTAACAAATCATGGATTTCTCCAGGATAAAATGGGTTTATTGTAATCAACCTGCTTTCAGGTAAATGTCTGATCTTCCCAGAAGAGAAAGTCATGTTTTGAATAAAAATTGATCTATGCTATTGATAGCTAGGAACTCAGCAGTAGTGGCAGCCAGGTTAATCACAGCGAAGCAAAATTCATGTAGTTGAGCTCAGGTGTAGCCTTTATCACTTTCTACACATAGCCATTCCTTCTGTCCTTTGGGCAACATTTCCAGCAAAAGCACAGTCACTTCTATGGTTAAACTGCTCATGACAGACTTTTCCTTTATAGACCTAGCTTTCTCCAAGCAGCAACTTATTATATCTACAGCTTCAACTGAGTGATTTAAAATCTATATACTAGCATTCAACAATTAGAAAGTGAAACTTAAAATTTAAAAAGATAAAACATCAGATGATAGACTAAATACAAAATTAAAAATACTATAAGAATCTTACATTGAGAACTGTACAGAATTGTCATAGAAATTTTAAAAGAATCATAGAAATTTAGAAATCATAGAAATTTTTAAATTGTCATAGAAATTTTAAATATACTAAATAAATATACTCTTTCTTATATTTTGGATCTTAAATGTACCTCAAAGATGTTGAAAGTTTTGTCCCCAGCCTGTGACACCATTGAGGAATGGAGGAAACTTTAGGAGGTTGATTAGGACTTAGTAGAAGGTGGTTAGATCATTGGGAGTGGATTCTTTGGACTCTTGTTATTTATGATGTAATTTTATGTTAATATCATACTGTATTGTTTACTATAAATTTTTGTACTAATATAACTGAAATCACAAACTTTGGTGGTTAGGCTACATGATTTCAAGACATAATGCTATTATAGCAAAATAAAAATCCAGTATAAGACCACAGGTATAAAATTGATTTTTAAATAACAATGTACAAAAATTCAATGGAAAAAGACAAATGGTGTTTTAGAACTGCAGATTTTCTGTATAGTAATATTTTTTCAAATAAAAGTTAAGATATTAACTTGAAATGTACCATAAGCCTTAAAAACTAAAGTGAAGACTGTGAAAACTCTAGAAGAAAACAAAAGTAAAATCTTTAGCTAAATTAAAGCGGGCAAAATATGTTTATATAGAACTCAAAACTACCAAACATACAAAAATATTTTTATTCTTCTATATCAAGATTAAAACTCTGCTTTTTACTATTTGGAAAATGACATAAGACAGACATGTTTGGAATATATGAAAAATCTTGCAACTCATTCATTAGGATAAAAATAATCTCAAAAATAGACAAACTATTAGAAGTCACAAAAGAAAACAGCCAATAAACCTCATCAAAAATCTCAACTTCTTTAGTCAGTAGGGTATATATTACAAATAATTAAAATTGAGATTGAATAACAATAACATTGTAATCTAAGAGAATGCTATATTTGCTTATTAGTTCAACTACCTTTTTGGATGCTTCAGATTTTCTATAAATGTGATTATAATATTGTCTGTGAAGAGAATTTTACCTTTTCATTTCCAATTTGTAAGCATTTTATTTCTTTTTCAATCATGTTACATTGCTTAGGTGTCTGCTACATTGTTGAATAGAATTGTGCATGAATTTAGGGAAAAAGCATTTTGTCATTCAGTCTTCCATTTAATGTAATGTCTCTTGGTTTTCCATAAATAATGTTTTATGAGTTAAGCAAAATACTTGCTTTTCTTAATTTTGCTGCTGTTTAACCTTGAATAATAATTGAATTATATCAAATGATGAAAAGTGTATTTTGTTTTTATTCTCTTAATGTTGTGAAATTTATTTACCAGCTTCTTAATTTGAAATAAATGTAGTATTACTGGAATGATGATGGTAATGATGATGATGAAAATAATAATGATGATGATGATGATGATTTTTATTCTTTTTTATTTTGTGGATATATTCAATTTACATGTTTTCCATCTAAATAATATTCTTGAACATTTCTATTGCAGGTTTGCTGGAAGTACATTCTCTCAGCCTTTATCTTTGAAAAATGGAACCTAATGCTTTACATTGACAGAGATTTTTTACTTAGTATGGAATACTATGTTGATTATTTTTCTTTCCCATTATTTTAAGGATGTCATTTCATTGTATTCTAGCTTTAATAGTTCAAGATAAGAAGTCTGTATCCACTTATCTTTGTTACTTTGTAAGTTATATGTCTTTTTTAAAATGTAGTTTAAAATTTTTTTTCTTATATTACTGGTTTTCATACACTTAGCTATCATGTGAATTGGTGTGATTTGGTTTTGTTTGAATTTTTCTTATTTATAATTCATTTTATTTATAGGTTTTTAACTATGATACTGGGAAAATTTTCATTATATTTTCAAAATTTTACTCCTCTCCCTAAGATTGCTTAAACAATGAAATACTAAACAGAAATATATATGGCTTCTTTTTTGCAGGTATTTTACTCTTTTTTAAAATTTTCTGTCTTGTTTGCACCATATATATTGGCCTGTCTTCAGATTATTTTATGTTTTCTTTCAGGCCTTACAAAAAATTTCCTCTGAGCATAGTTCATTTTCTATCTCCAGTAATTCCATTAAGTAAGCTTTTAAATGTCTTGATTCATTCCATATTATATCTAGTTTTCTTTAAAATTCGGAGCATCTGGCCATATGTATGATTGTTGTTTTAATATGTTTGTCTTTTTCATTACTGTTTTCCTTTCTAATGCTATTTTCACTTATTTGTTTTCCCTCTGACCACTGATCACATCTTTTACTTTTTCTCATGCTTACCTTTTTGGGAATCTTTGGCATTGTGAATGGTTTTGAGTTATAGGGTTTTTAAATTGTTTCTTTATGAAGTATTGAGTTCTGTTTTTATTTTTTTAATCAGGGAAGCACTTGGAGAACACCTTGATCATTTTGTGGTTGAAGGTTTGTCACAATGAATCAAGAGTAACCTTGAATAGAGTGTTTATTCAGCTTAACTAATGAGTTATAAATCTATGAAGAAAATTACTTAAAAATTGTTATAGTTAATATACTCTTTCCACTCTGGTTTGTGAAACACAAATGATCCTCATTCCTGTGTAACTCCCCAAAATTTTATGCTTATAACTGCCTGATGATTGTTCTTTTCCTATTTGCTATTTTGTGTCTAGTCTTATGGAATTTCATGCTATCCATCTTCATACTGGTATTCAAATAAAGACTAAAAAATCATCCCTTTGCTGATTCCTAAAGGTCTTTTTCTGTGTCATTTCCTTCTTTCTCTTACACTGTTCCAAAATATTCTAGCCACTTTGATATGCAATGAAATTATTATAATAATTAATAATAAGTATTAAATATAAGCTTTAAAGTATTACCTATATGTGAAAAACATTTGAAGTATGGTTTTAAATATTTTTACTGATGTAAATGTTGTACATTTCATAAAGCATTTGTTTTCTCCCTTGAAAGTTAATATTAAAAAGAACAGTAATAAAGAACAGTAATAGTTATTTAATAAAGGGTTTTATTTTGTTTGGTTTGGTTTGATTTGATTTTTCTAAGTTTCCATCTTCATATATATATATATATATATATATATATATATATATATATATACATAAAATTTGGGGGGAGGGGTACTGGAAATTGAACTCAGAGGCACTCGACCACTGAGCCACATCACCAGCCCTATTTTGTGTTTTATGTAGAGACAGGGTCTCACTGACTTGCTTAGTGCCTCGCCATTGTTGAGGCTGGCTTTGAATTCGCAATTCTCCTGTCTCAGCCTCCCAAAGAGCTGGGATTACAGGCATGCACCACTGTGCCCTGCTACATATATTTTAAAAAATATATAGAAGGACGAACAATAGAGTAGAGGAAGCCAGATACCATAAGGGAGGAGAGGAGGGAAAGAGGAGGTACAGGGAATGAAATGGAATGATTTATTTCCATTCCAGTACGATTATGTCAAAATAAACCCAACTATTACATATAACTAACTATAATTCAGTAATAAAAGCATTACAATTTATGAAAAAAAAATTGAAAATAGGAAGGAAACATAGAATCATTAGTGAAGCCATCTGGTACTTGGCTTTTTGTGTAGTCACTTTTTTTTATTTGTTCTAATTAGTTATACACACAGTAGAATGCATTTTGACACATCATATATAAATGGAATATAATTTCTCATTCTTCTGGTTGTACATGATGTAGGATCCCCATATCAGTAATGTAATCATATATACACATAGAGTATTAATGTCTAATTCATTCTACCATCTTTCCTATCCTCATATCACTTCCCCTCCCTCCACTCCCCTCTGTCTAGCTCAACATACCTAATATGTGTATGACTAGATCCATTATTATACACTTATAATTATTATTATTTCCTCTCACATAATTTAGAAAACTTCTACTATATTAGCTTTTTATCTCAGAACCTTATTTTTAATATATTTCTTTGTTAAATTTATTGCAAATATTTTCTCCTAGTCTGCCAAGTTTGTTTATGAATGTTTTGCCATGAAGTACTCTGGCAGTGTCACATCTTAATGTGGACAAATTTCATATCCTTGTCCCATATGCTCATTGCATTTTGATGTTTCTTTAAGAAGTCTGTCTATTCTCCAAAGTTATAATAAAATCTTTCTAGTATATAGTATATACTTTTGTAATACTTTTGATTTCTTGAATTTCAATGAAAAGCAAGACATAGAATTATATACAAAAGAAAAAAAAGTAAGAAAGAAAAAGAAAATATATTTAAGAGTATTTCACAGAAAGGTAGAAAGGAGAAATAGATGGATGATGGGCATCTGAAGTAGTTGCAGATAATGCAAGAGGATGGATATGGGAAAACCGGAGCCAGTATAAATTAGAGGTAGAAAAGCAAAGATAGAAAGATGGATTCCAGTTAATGCTTTGAAACATTAAGTCAAATACATTCAAATGTGTTGAAGATAAACAATGTTGGCTACTGGGGTAACAACTATCATTCCAGTTAAATAATTACCTGTATGATCAAAGTTGACATTAGGGTTATTAATATTAAACCATCTCAAGGTGAAGAAAATTCTTGTGGAATCTAGTTTTGAATTTTTCTGGAGTTTGGACATTTAGCAGATGTCCATAATTCTTTGACTGTGTATCTTTCCATAGTTTCAGGGACATAAGAACCAATTCACTAGTTGCTATGAACTTCCTACCATCTGATTCTCATTTGTTACCTCAGGGTCCTTCAACTGTCTGCTCCAAGGGTACAGTGTTGTAGGTTGTCTGTTTCAATTTTGTGCAGTTATTCAGGATGTGGGCTTTGGAGTTTCCCTTCGATTGTTGTGGGTCACCATGTACCTGCTCCTCTCTACAGGATCCTTTTTGTAGTGGTGAAGACTCTGGTGGCTGTCTGCGAGTTCAGGAACTCTGGTGGGGGATTTTTCCATGAGTGTTCTATATATATGTGTGCAGAAATATTTTCCCCGCTACCACCATTCTCTGGGGTACTGTAGTGAAAGGACTCAGTGGTTTACTTGGGCTCTATTTTCTACTGCCCCAGATTGTGAATGGTGGGCATTGATTTCCTCTATTGACTATGACTGATGCGAGGTCCCACAGTATCCAAATAATACTCCTTTACTCGCCAGTTGTGATCAGGGGTTAGGCTGGACACCAGTTAATGTTGGGAGCAACCACTTCTTATCGTCTGGGCTCTGGTAATTTTCTACCTTAACTGACAGATCTATATATTTTGCATTTGAATAAACTTTGCTTTCTCAAATCACTTCTGTACTTTCAATGGAAAGTATGAGCCCAAGAGATAAGAAGCAAGAAATTAAATCTTGAATTATTAATATTGCTTTTAAAAAAGTTATTTAAAATTGTTTATTATTTGTGTTCAAATTAAAAAACATCCTTCATAAATATTAGCTAACATGCCTTCCAATTGCATATACTTTAGCATTATTATTAATATTTTTGGTCATATTTTAAAACATCTAGTCAAGATATTTTATATTTAATATAAATATTCTATGCGAACCAGAATATACTAAATCATATATGTGGAATAAGAACATTAGAAAATTTGAGCCATACAGATATAGATTTATTGAGATATGTCAGCCACCAAAATAGCAAGTAATTTATTCTAAATTAATTTTACTCATATTTCTTTAAAATTATTGTGAAGGTAAATGATTATGCACAGCTATGATGAACTTATCTCTTCATTGCAGTCTCAGAACTGTTTCAAATTTTGAGAACCTTGTGTAAAATTATATTTAAAGTCCTTATCTCTCCTCTCTTTCTGTGTGTGTGTGTGTGTGTGTGTGTGTGTATATATATATATACATACATATATAATACATATACATACATATATATATACATATACATACATACATATATATATACATATACATACATACATATATATGACATTTTGATCACATTGTCAAAGGTAAATATAAAAAATCAAGTGAGGCTATTTTAATTAATATTCTATTTTTATGTTAAATGATAAGAGATGTAATGAACAACAAATACTATAAAAGATTCCATCCTATTTTAGGAACTAAAGACATTTTTATGATTTGTCAGTTTTTCCTAGGTTGTAGTACAGTATCATTTTGAAAGAGCAATTTTTAAATTTTAAAGCGATTTTATTTATTTTTGATTTGTTCTAATTTGTTATACTTTACAGTAGAATGCACTTTGAAACATCATATATAGATGAAGTATAATTTCTCATTCTCTGGTTGTACATATGTAGAATGCCTCTGGTCATATAGCAATAATTCACTATGTAGTAATAAATTAATGTAATATTTATCTATATATACTATGTAATATATATATCCATACATACTATGTAATATATACCTATGTTAATATGTGCTTTGAAATATATAAAATATATTTTAATTGTAGAACAATTTTAATCTCTGTAGTTTATTTAGTTTTTTCTGTCACTTATGAAAGCTGTAAAAAGTGATGAAAAAATAGGAAATGTCATAAAGTTATTCTTTTTATGGCTGAGTAATATTCAATTATGTATATATACATTTTCTTCATCCATTCATCTCTTGAAGGGCTCCTAGTTTAGTTCTGTAGTTTAGCTATTGTGAGTTGAGCTATTGAAAAATTAGATGTGGCTGCATCACTGTAGTATGTGAACTTAAGTCTTGAATTAAGGGTTTTTCGGTACCAAGTAGTATTGTTTGGCCCATTCTGTCAACTCCCTTGGTTAAGGAATACATATGAAATGTTAAATTTCAAAGATAAAGGACTAATTAATTCTACTTAAAATGCATAATATATCAAAGATGTACTTCGTATTCACAATCTTCCCAGAAATATTTCAGATATTAAAATTCATGTATGCATAATATATCAAAGTACACTATTGTCATGTATATCTAAATAGAACAGATTAAAAAAAAGAATGTCTAAAATCTGAACACAAAAGAAAAAGAAAGAAAAGAAAAAGGCATGCATCTTTGAGAAAAAAAAGGGTATCATATAACTGGCAAATATACCCTGCATGAAGATATCTTCTAAGTATTGAGAATTATTACTTTGAGATCAGTAGTCAAGAACAAGTAATAAACAACTACTAAATTTTTTTGTCTATCAAGCCCCCAAAATTATTGTAGATTTGTATACATTTATGTTTATAAATATATCTACTACTAAAGACTATTAAGTTTCATGGAATTACATAGATAATCTATGGGAAATTGTCTATAAACTCCTAAACTTCAGCAAAAAGTTTTGCTCATTATTCTTTTATATACTTTTGAAATTAATCACAATAAATGATTTGATTTATTTGACTTATAATTAAATAATTAATTATAAGTAATTGATAGTTATATAGAAATCACATGTTAATAATATTATGTTATTTTGTATAGTTATGGTATATTGATATGATAGCATATTAAAATAAAACTTCAAACACATAAAGGTAGAAGAAGAAATAATTATGTCAGTTTTTTAGATCAATATTTAATACTGCTTGGGATTGATAGGTACACTTAGTAAATTAGAAGTGCATGCAATAATTTAGTTTTCTTTTTTAATGAAAAGGACAGAAAATAAAGAGAAGACACAGGAGAAACCCATTTATAGAGAACTATCATTATCCTGTGCACACCATTAGATGGGTATGCTGCTATGCATTTTTTGCAACTTGTTGATATATATGTGTAAACAACTTTACATTTATAGGAATGTTGCAAGAATTACATAGTTCTATTACTTACCCAGAATAGCCAGTTGTTAGTGTTGTCTTACTTGTTATATTTTTTCCCACTCTCCTTTCTTCACCTCTCTCCCCTGTCCTTTCTACTACATATGTATATGTAGCTAGATCTTTCATAGTTAAATGCTTATTACCACAGACAGGATATTCTCTTACATGACAACATTATGCTGCTTAAAATTGGGAAATTTACAGTTGATCTAATACTACCTAATACTATCCTTTCTCATACTATCTAATAGTAATTGTATTAGCATAGTATATTGTTCAATAATATATGTTTTATCGCTTTTCCTCAAAATTGCACATTTAATTATTATGTCTCCTTAGTCTCCTTTACTATAAACTGATATCTTACCCTTTGTCTTTTTTTACTTTGATCTTTAGGTAAATTAAATCAAGATGTATAGTGTAATATATTTTCCTCTCCAAATAACTGGAGACAAACCTTACAAAGGTAAAAATGTCTTTCAAAGACACTATAGTAAATATTTATTCCACTTTTGCATTCTAGTCCAAAACTTATGATGGTCACTTAAGACAAATTTCCTCCAAAATATTTTTGAACATTCATATTTATCATGACCATTTTGTACATCCACCATATAAATGCTACATTGCCATTGAAATTTGGCTACCTTTAATGCTTAAACTCAATTTTCAAACTTTTTATTGAAGATATTAATAAATACTAGACAGTACTATATAAGTTTTTAACTCTGTTCACAGATCTAGGCTCTTATAATTGATGCTAAATTCATATTGTACAGAAAAATCCCTAAAAGTCATTATTACTCCTCTGGCAATCCTGGGAGCAAATTGTTCAAAAAAATACAAAACCAGGTATATCTTTGTCATTAAGAAGCTATTGTCAGTTCATCCACTTTAGGGCATATTTGTCCCAAATAAAGGGAGAAAATGTTCATAAAATTTCTACCCTGCAGGCATATGTGGGTAAATAGTGGAGAAGAAATTTGAGGTTGCTTACTTCTTGGCTCTAATAGTTGAACAGCTTTTCCTTACAAGAAGTCTATTTGCAATTTTTAACTCAGTGGATATATGTAGGAGGATTGTTCGTTCACTAATTCTTTCAGTAAATAGTTATTTATATATGCAAAGTACTACACGATGATGGAGATGTACAATGATGAACAGAAATGGACATGTTCCTACATTATTCTGAGTATGACAAACATCAGAAATAATCACCACATTATTATGCAATTGCCAATTGTAACAAGCATTGTGGAGAAAATGTAAATAAAATGTCACAATTTCATATCTATACAGAATATTATGAGGAACTATTATTTGCATTGAAATCTCAAAGAAGAAATGCAGTTTGCTACTTAAATAGAATGAGAACAGCATTTTGAAGGGGCAGAAGCAGGAGGGATCACCTCATGATCCCTCAGGAACCTATGTGTAAAGAGTAATGTCAAAAATGGCATGAAGGGAAGCTTCCAGAGGACACAGAATAGGCCTTTATTTGTCATGCAATGAACTTTATCTTTGTTCTAGAAAATTGATAAAATTCTGAAAGTTTGTATTTAGGGAATTACAATCTTTTGTGTTTTTAAAATTTTATTGCTCTACTAATGATAATAGATTGCAGGAAAACAAAATATTAAAAAATATTTAAAATACTGCAGAAGTCTATATAAGGTAAAGGTGATTTTGTCAAAACCAGAGTAGTATATAGATTTGAAATTTATTTATGAGACAAAAAAATATGCTGTGGTGATAAACTGAACAGAGCTCTCTCTAGTATGCAAGCTTGTCCAGAATCCATTCAGGAGCATATTATTGAATATTTACTTTGTCAAGTTTCATTGCAGTGGTGAATGAGTTGATTGTTTTCTTTTCAAAGACCTAACAGTCTAGGAGACTAGAGAGAAATAGCTAGCATATTTTAAAGGCAGCTTAATCAGCTTTTCTCTTAAATAGTTTTAGATACTTCCAAATTAGCAATTAATTAATTCTGCTAACTTCTTGTAAGTATTTATGAAGACTAATTAGAAACAAACCCTTATGCGTTTAATTTAATAGCTTAGATGTTATGGTGCCTTATTTCCAACAACACTCTTGTCTGTAACATTTGCTAATATTTTCATTTAGCTAAGGTGATAAAACATCCCTGAGTCCTGCAGGGCCAAATGCATGTAACCCCCAGAGATTACTCCGCTGTTTGTAAAGATATCTTATCACTCTCACTATGAACTCTTCCCAATAAGTAGATAAATAAGATTTCGGCAAGCAATCTAGAGCCATTATCTCCTCTCCCTTCTGTTTCATCAAACCTGGTTTTTGTAGCTTGGGCACCTAGCCAGAAGTCCATAAGGTATCTATTACAGATTGTGTTTACACCCTTTATGATGCTGTAAATCCGGCCTCTAAAGTGAGACACATCATTGTCATAACATTTCAAGTTGCTGTTGAGAGCAAGTAGAGTCTATCACTTTAGAGGTATTGATTACAAGAAACAGAAAATAGCTCAGGCTAACTTAAGAAGTAAATTTATTAGAAGGGCTTTGGATGTCACCATTCTAAGATCTAGTTACAGCAGGAGTTCCAGGGAACAGGAAGTAGAGAATCCAGCCTTTGTCTATTGAGAAGCACAGTTTCAGCAAGAAAAACAGCTTGGTCACCATGCCTCTGTTGGGTCTGCTCTTTTGGCAAGACAGACTAAATCCAATTAAATGTCTACCACATGATATGGACTGCTGTTTGACAGGCCATTTTGAGAAGTGTATATCAAATATCAGTACTTAAGTACATTTAGCTGAATTCTAGCATTTGGCTTTTGATGTGACTTGAATTTTAAATATTCATGGAAATATGAGTAGATCCAGAGGAACAGCGCTCACAAAGCAAACCAGGTGACTGTACACTGGCATTCAAGGGAGGCTATGCCAACTATTAGAGAACTTTCTCCCACAGATCTGCAAGAGAAATGTATTCCAGGATGCAATGTACAGAAAATCAATATAAATTAGAACACAGCAGCAGTGTCTTATAATTTTTACTTTGCTAATTTTTAACATTTGCATGTATTAGGTAATATTTATTAATGTTGATAATTAATGCTACATTTTAAAGGTCATTTTTCAAGTGAAAGAGAACTTTTTATTTCATGAGAAAGCATGGCTGCAAAGAATACTATCCATACTATCCATACTAACATGGCTTGTCACTGTTTTCACTCATACAGTGGTGCCAACAATCATCATTGCTTTTGAAACATCAGTTCTGATGTTAACATGGTGAAACATGAAATAGCAGCTCATTTTAAATACGACAACTATTTTGAATTTGCAGACTCACTGAAAGTACCTCAAGGACCATTGAGAGTCCAGAGGCACATTTTGAGAATCACTGGCCCAATGTGGGATCTCTTCCAAGTACAAATTCTTTAAATTGTTCAATGGAAAAGACTAACTAGATAATGAGCCATAATAGCCAAAAAGTTTCAAAGTGAAGGACCAAACATAAGACAATAAACAGAAACCATGAATGAGTGGAATTCATAAGACTGATAGAAAAATAGAATGAATAAAGTGGACAGAAGTATGAATGAGAACAGAGAGGTAGAAAGGAAAAGAAACTGATTCATTATAATCACAGGTTACTATAGCTTCTGGGGGTGCTTGTCATAAGGTCAATTTAGTCATAAGGTCAATTTCTTAGTCATAAGGTCAATTTCTGTAAACCAGAAGTATAACACCACCCACATAAATATTTAGTCCCCTAACAATGTCAACAGCAAGCAATCTTATAATCCATATTTATCACCTGCAATAATGTGTACCTTTTTATTTTTGAAAGTAATTTTAATAGAAAAAAATAGGACATATCAGGTTATAACTATTACTTGTATGTTATTGATCAGAAGGTAAATCTACTGGATCAGAGGGCAATTTTATGCGTTTTCATTAATAGAAAGCAAACATATTAAAGCCGTGAGTTCTGAAAAATATGTATATATCAGCAAGAGAAAGAAAAAGAACTTGGAGGTCATTTAGAGACACTACAATAATTCATATGAACATTTCATTTTTTCTGACTGAAACAAGAATTAGATAAAGTAAAAATACATTTGGATAGCTCAATTGGTAGAGTGCTTACCTTGCATGCATAAAGCCCTGGGTTCAGTCCCTAGGACTAGCAAAAAAAATTTAGAGATCAAACATGTGGAATGAAAAATTTTTAGAAAACAAAATTTTAATTATCTTTACTTCAGGGAAACTTCTCACATCTATGTAAAATACAACATACAGTAATAACTGGTGAAACCAACTAGCTCACCTTTGAGGAGATAACTCAGAATTTCAGAAATAAATTTCAAAATGCAGGTAAGGGACTTTTAGAGACACATTTTGAGTTGTAGAAAGATTGTTTTTATTAGGTCCTCTTACTCAGAAAATATTCATGTAATGCATAATTCCAGTTCTCTCCATAACTTGTTCAAACAAGACATAAACTACAGATTTGTAGATTCAGCTGCCGCTAACCCCTCTTGTGATCTTTATTGTGTGGAAATCATAATTGAGATCAAATTTTTAAAAGTAGAGTTAAAATTTATTTGAAATGTTTCTAATAGCAATGTCTGATATAAACATGTCTGAGAAAACTTAAATCTACCCAAAGCTATATGCTAAGGCAGTGGAATGAGCCAGAAATTGCAGAATGCTCCTATATCATAACTCATTACTTAGACATGATAGTCAACATTGAATATCAGAAGAATGGAGAATATTTCAGTTTTTCTCATGTTAGTTTGAAAATATAGTGTAATAATTTCTTGGAAATAAAAATATTTAAGTCTAAAGTTAAACTAGAATAAAGTGATACAAACTAACATAATTTTGGAAAAAATTAATGGTAGTTTATTGCCTTCCAGATATTAAAATAAGAAATAATGTTTGTGCTGCATATTTAATTTATGACATGTTTTCCTCCTCTGTTCTAGATGAAATATTTCATAATTAAAATAAAAAGATTACTACCATTAAATGTGTAGACAAATCAATTGTACAGGACAGTTTGGATCCAGGTGTGTATAAAAATAATTCAGTCCTTGGTATCATAATGACTAAGTAAAGATAGTATTACTTAATACTCTGCACTAGCATAATTGACTATATATATATAAAGAAATTCACCTTATATTATATTTATAAAGTTTTGATCTTCATTCTCAATTTGTAACAGGATTTTATGAAATTTCTAAAGATTTTTAGTATTCTATTAAAATTTCTAAACCTAAATGAAAATATACATATACACAATAACACGACGATTTTTATTTTACAATGGAATGATAAAACATATATGAAAATAATAGAAAATCCAATTAAATATGTTTTTCAGAAGTTACAGAATAAGTTAAATATACCTAAATATGTCATACAAATTTATCATAAACATACACTCAGTAAAATGATAAAAAATACACAAAATTATAAAGATCACAAATCATTAACAAATATATTAATACATTTTATCAAACTGTGAATCAAAAAGAATTAAATGAGAATAATTAAATTCCAGTGTATTTTTCAAATTAACTTGTTAAAAAGTATTACTATAATATTGAATATTGTGTGATAATCCTAATATTATTTTAAGACAATGTTAATATATGACAGGATTGCATGCCTGTAACTTAACAGCTCCAGAGGCTGAGGCAGGAGGATTGCAAACTCAAAGCTAGCCTCAGCAATTTGGCCAGATGCCAAGCTTTTTAGTGAGATTCTGTCTCAAAATGAAATAAAATAAATAGATTGGAAAAAAGACAACTGAGAGAAGAAAGTATTTGATGAGAAATATACAGAAAGATAAGTCACGGATGCAGGAAATAGTCGAAAGTAGCTATAGCTCAAATTTTACTTCTGTGGTTTGTCATGTGTTTGTTATAATCAAATCTCAAATCATTATTAAATTATTTCAAATTTTAAATCAATATATTGATTTAATTATATTTAGAGGATTAAGATGGATCTATGTCCCAAATGGGGATGAAGTCTATAGAAGTAGGTAGAATTGATCTGAGGTCTGATGGAAGTAACAAAATAAGGAATGTTTTTTTTCCCCAAAAACAAGTATGGCAGCATCCTGAAGAAAGATTTTGTGTTGAGAGAAGGGCTGAATAAAAAACAAAGGTAAAATGAACTTATGAATCCCATAGCTATTTCTTAACGACTGAGAATAACATTGAGAAGAAAACACATAGAATATATGCCTTCCCTTCCTTAGTTAACATGAAGTCTATTGTTAGTGTTTGGTTTTTAAGTGCAGTGAGTGCTGTTTCTTGAAAAAATACTGCAGCCTGAAACTGCTCTTTTCACAATCAGAACCACAAAAAGCAGGATTAATTAGAAAAATTATATTACAAAAGGCATCATGGAGCAGTGTAAATAATGAGTAGATGATGAAAGTTACTGGAGAGGAAAGAACTGTTTTGATAGAACCTAGCAATATCTAGCTCTTTATTTTCTCCTTGTGGCTAGCTGCCAACTTCCCCAAAGAACATTTACTGAGTGCGTAACATATTTGGGAGACCGGAGAGTAAGGCAAGGCCAAAGGGTTATAAAAAGGCACACAGTAAAATAATCTACATCCTAGTAATAACTGGAATACAAGACCTGCCAGGATATGAGCCACTTCAAAAATAGGATTAGTATTCACCTTAAGACATTTTGTCAAATTCTAAGTTTCCATGAGATCCACTGGTTAAGGGCGGAAAGAAGTCTCCTAGAATTTAAGCAAAGGCTTCAGGTGGCAAAAAAAACCCCTGGAATACAGGTTTCAATGAGAGAAACAGAAACATGTTACTACTGCAGCCAGCCCTGAGGCAGCTCAATCCTTTTCAAGATTTCTCATTCAAGACTCCTTGAATCATGTCCAAGATTCCTTTGTGTCCACACTACTGTTCAGTCTGAGAACAGGGAAAATTCTCTGGCAGAACAGATTATTGCCTGAGTTGTGGACATGTGTTAACATATAATAGAGCATACTTTTTATACATGCGGACTAAAATTAAAATTACTTTACATACAGAGAGAAAAGACTCTGTAATCAATACTCCAGAAAAAAATAATTGTGGCAAAAGAAGTGATTTTAATATTTCTTGGTTCTTTTTACCTTCATTACTTTTTTTTTGCAGGCAGTGACTACTGGGGATTGAACTCAGGGGCACATGTCCCCTGAGCCACATCCCCAGCCCTATTTTGTGTTTTATTTAGAGACAGGGTTTCACTGAGTTGCTTAGCGCCTTGCTTTTGCTGAGGCTGGATTTGAACTCATGATTCTCCTGTCTCAGCCTCCTGAGCAGCTGGGATTACAGGCATGGGCCACCAAGCAGGGCTATTATTACAGTTTTATAGTTACACATAGTGGTTGGATTCATTCTGACAAATTCATACGTGCATGGAATTTGATTTCTTTTTCCTCTCCCTTTCCTTCATATTACTCTAGCTTCTCCATATGAGAGAAAATATTTGACCTTTAAGATTCTGAACTTAGCATGATGTTCTTTATTTCCATCCATTTACCAGAAGATGCCATAATTTGATTCTTTTGTATGGCTGAATAGAACTCTATTGTATATAGTTTTGAATTAGCAAACAAGGACTATAAGGTTATTATGATATGTATACTTAAGAGAGTAGAAAAGAGACTAACATAATAAAGGAAAGGAATAGGTGGTTCACCATTACTCTATAATACAAAAAAGAACCAAAGATCATTCTAGATATTAAGGAAAAGCTGAAAGTAGTGACATGGAAGATACAGCAATTTTAAAAATCCAATGAAAACTAAAAAGGAAAATAGATGTACATGAGAGAAATAATACAGGGCAGATGCAATGTGTATAGTTCTCACTATATACAATATATTTAAGTAAAACATGTTTAGAATTAAAACTTTGGCTGGTTTTACATTTTTATTGTACTTCATATTCTTTTAAGCCATTTTTCAATTTGTAAGAAAAATCTCTCATTCTTTTTAAATTAGGTGAATTAAGTATGTAAATTAATTTATAGAGGATTGTCATTTTTACAAGTCCCATTCTGGCACTTGCTGCATCATACCATTTGTTCATTTAAAAAATATTCTTAGTTAATATTAACATTTTTATTATTCTGCTCCTCGCACATTTTTACTGTTTAATTTCGAATGTATTTTAATAACTCTTTGTTTTAAATATATTTTTTATTTTTTTCTCAAAGGGCTTTTTATGATAGGAGCTAATTGTTTGCAATTTATTTTTCTCATTACTCTACTGCAGGAACAAAAGTCAGGTAATATGAGCATCTTATCAGTAATATTCTTCATTTTAAAATAGGCATATTTTCTATTTTAAATTCTTTTAAAATAACATTTGAGAGAAAATATAATTTTTATATTTGGTATCTTTGGCTTACTTCCAGTTTATAAGTAGTGTTACTAATATAGTGTTTTCCTCCAAAATGTATTCATAGTATATGTAATAGGACTCTGCCCAGGAATAAACACAATCAGACCAGTGTCTAATGATTGGCATGTAGTAAATGTTCAGTAAACAGTTCAATAGAAGAATGGATAAACAAAATTTTTTTCTTAGCTTATAGCATTTTCACATTTTACCATTTTAAAATCTCCTTTTCCTAAGTTTGAAAAGATTATCTTTAGTTTTTCTTATATATCATATTTGTCGTAGTTCCTACATCATAGTATACACACATCACATGAAAGCACATATTTAATCACAGTGTCCAAGACTTTGGAAAAATCAACATTTGAAAGTCTGCATGTAGTTAGTTTCTCCTATTTCATTAGATGAATCTGAGGTTATACAGAACAGAATCAAGTTTTATTTTCGAAAAAATGCATCTATGTCTGTAAAGCTTCTATATAAAATTTCTCTATACTGTTCATGTAATCTGTTGTGATGGTGGCATTTAACTCAGCCATATGTGACTCTATCTATAAATAAATAGATCTAGATTATGAATAGAAAGCAATAATTTTACCCAAAGGCTAACATATTTTTAATTAGTATATGTACATATATGTATATATATATGTATAATTTCTGCAGAGACATATAATTTCTTTGTCAAAGGATGCTATGACAATGCTATTAATATATTATGCTGAAATATGAAATTTAGGCATTAGGCTATTTTGCTAAAATTCATATGAATTTTCCTATTCAGAATTTTAAGAAATTAATTGGTTCATCTTTTCTTCTTAAGCCAGATCACAAATGGATAATGACCCAAAAATCAGCTCTGGTTAGCAGTACTATAAATAAAACAAAATAAAACAAATACAGTATTTAAAAATATTGAGTGTGAGTGCACAACACTTTGAATATTATTTCCATGCTTTTGTGATTATGTTAAAAGTATTCTAATATTAAATAAACTAAAAAGAAGCAATAAATAAAAAAGAAAAATTGGGTAAAGTAGCAAATTGTATATTCTGCATTTTCCACCACAACTAAAAACAAATACATTTACTTGTGGGCTGACTTTCAAAATTAACTCTTTCCTTCTTAGCAGACTAAAGAAGTCATTTAAAATATCCATAAGCCTCAATTCCTTTTTTCCCTTAATTTATTCTAATGTCTTCACCTAAGAGAAACATTTCACTATTGATTTTCTGAGATTGTCTTATTTCACTTAGCATGATGTTTTCCAGTTTCACTCACTTTTGAGCAAACACCACATTTTCATTCTCTTTATGGCTCAGTAAAACTCCATTGTGCATATATACCACATTTTCTTAATCCATTCATCTGGGCATCTGGGCTGGTCCCATAACTGGGCTATTGTTAAGTTGTGCTGCTGTAAACATTGATCTGGCTGTATCACTATAGGATGTTGATTTTATTTCTTTTGGATAAATATATAGGAGTAGAATAGATGGATCATATGGTGATTCTACTCTTACTGCTTTTGAGGAATCTCCATACTGCTCTTGAGTTGTACTAATATGCAGTTTTACCAACATTGTGTGAGTGTACCTTTTCCCCCATATCTTCACCAGCATTTATTATTATTTGTATTCTTGGTAATTGCCAGTCTTATAGGAGCAGAATAAAATCTCAGTGCAATCAAAACTAAGGAGATTCCTAAGAATGATCAGTGGAGGAGGAGAAGGGGATAGAGGGGGAGAAAGGAGGTTATAGGAAAGTGGAAGAGATACATAATTAATTTGACAAAATTATGTTATGTGTATATATAAATATACCACAGTTAATTCAAATTTTATGTATATCTGTAAAGCACTGATTAAAAATAAATGAGTGGAAGATAAACTAGTAGAGTAGATGAAAGGAAAAAGGGGGAGGAAAAAGAGGAAGACAAAGAGGGTACCAGGGACTGAAATAGTAATCAAATGTCATGCATGTATGATTATGTCAAGATGAATCCAACTATTATCTACAACTATAATACACCAATAAAAGCAAAAAGGAAAGTCATTTAAATATAAAATTCAAAATAAAATAATTTTAATAAAGAAGCTATATTTAATTATAGTCATCTTAGAAATAATATTTTTATTGCACTTTTTTAGTGTACAAAAATAACCACTTGTACTATTAGTGAAGCAAATTCTAAAAAAAAAATAAAATCTGAGTCGCATAATAACCTAGATTTTTTAATATTTCATGATACACACTGAAAGATTTGGAAATATGTATGTAATTAAAAGACCAGGCCAGGCAATACTGCAATAACAATCCGAAAGCCTCAATGACTTCAAGCAACAAAGATGTATTTGTCATGTGATGTGTCTATCACAGGATGTGCAATTGGAGTTGGAGGAAAGCCTCTGTCAAGTTGTTTCTTGCTTATTTGTTTTTTTTTATGCAATACTGGAGACTGAGTCCAGGAGAATTCTAACTCTGAGCTACCTCCTGAGCTCTTTTTAAAACTTTCTAAAATTTGAGACAGGGTCTTCCTAAGATGCTCCTGAGTAGCTGGATTGAGATGTGCACTACAACCCTTGACTTGTCAAAAGTTTTTCTGCCAAGGAGCCTAGTTTGAGGGAGATTCATCATATGGTCTATATCCCCCCCAAATTCAAATCTTGAAAATTGCTAACATGATAGTATTAAGAAGTGGGTTGTTCAGGAAATGATTAATTCATATGTATGGAGCGCTCATAAATTGTGAGGACATAATGTTCAAGATGCCATATTGGAAGCAGAGAAAATACTTTCACTTGCCACCAAACCTGGCATTACCTTGATTTTGAACCTCTCAGCCTCCAGAACTTTGAGTAATAAATTTCTATTTTTTATAAGTTAAATAAAAAGGGATAATCAATCACAGCAATGTCTGGGATGATAGAAAACAAAAGAAACAGTTATCTACTATTTATAGGAAACATCTTTTATGTGTGCTAGGCCATCTTAAAAACAAACACATGCACATGCACACACACTCAGATGCACATACACATGATATATCTAACCCTAAAATGTAGCTATTTTTACTATCCATGTGTTAAAGATGATAAAACTGAAATACAGAAAAGGTGATCAAGGTTTTACAGTATTTTGAAAAAGTGTAACACAGTACTAGAAGTAGAGCTGTGATTTAAATCCACGCAGCTTATTCTCATAATCCATAATCTTAGCCAATATGCTGTATTTTCTTTTCTGTATTACCACTTAAGTAGAAATTGATCAATATCTCTACTTCATAATTTTTATAACACACACAGCACAATGCCTAGCGTACAAATTCAATTAATGTTCTCTTTCCCTTTACTGTCTGTACTATATGCAAACCACTGATATGAAGCTAATAGTGCTAGGTACTCTAGGCAGTCAAGCATAAATCTCAGTAGAAGTACTAACTTAAAAATATGATTTCTATCTTTATTCACAGTGGAATAATTTAAGAAAGAATAATCTCAGCTCTTTCCCTGAGAAAATTTACAATTGTTTCATTTGTGATTATCAGTAGCACACATTTATTATTCAAAACCATATTATAATTTGGAGGATATATTTATAGATGGCTTACATATAAGGTATGCACATAGTGCTAGGGATTGAATTGTGCCCCCTCAAAATTCATGTTGAAGCCCTATAATGTGAAGGTATTTGGAGATGGTAACTTTGGTAGGTAATTAAGTTTAGATAAAGTTGTGAAGGGGGGCCTTCATGATGACATTACTGACTTTATGAAAAGAGACACCCAAAAGATTGATCTTGCAGACTTTTTCTGTCTCTCTTAGTGATGACATGGGGAGGGAAAATAGTCATCTGGGATCCAGAAAGAACTCTTGCAGAAATTGATGTTGCTGAGAACCTGATCTCTGATTTCCATTTTCCAGAACTGTGAGAAAATAAATGTCCATTATTTAAGTAACCCAACACATCTCATTTTATCATGGCAGTCAGTGCTGACTAATACATACAGTATCACAATACTGTTGTACACATTATACTAACAAGTAATAAATTACATGCTAATTAAATCATGTGCAAACAGCAGCTAGCTTGCTTTATTTGATCAATTAGGAACAAGTGTGTTAGCTCTAAGTTATCTTTCTTAAATGTTTAAGTCTGATATAAACTCAAAGTTTCTAAACTTAAGAATAAGATAAATTTGTAGTGTCATAATGTTTTTACCCTTGATTTTTGTTCTTTCATTAAAATAAAAAGTTTTACTACATCACTATCAGTACTTTAGTTCTAAAACACATTCTACTGGATAACATGTGAATGATTTGTCAGTGAGTGGTCAATGGATTAAATAAGGTTAAATCAGTTTTATGTAAGCATATATATTTAATTTATACTACATATCATTTTCAGCTCTTCCAGTCTTATAAATATTTATTTCTATGTTTAAGAGGATAGGATTGAATGTATACTATAAATTGAAATATTAGTTTATATAAATTTATCAAATAAATATATAGTCACTCACCACATAATGATGTTTCACTCAATACTTCACCACATATCTGAAGGTGGTCTGATAAAATGGTATTGCTTAATGATATCAAAACCATCTTAATTTGTGTAAGTATGCTGTATGGTATTCATACAATGATGAAATCACTTAAAAACTCATTTTTCAGTATCTATTTCTTCTGTGATATGACATGACCATACTGAATTCCAAAATAAATGAGATGCAAATCTGTTCCCCAAATTCTTTGCCATCCAGAAATACCATATATGTATTTGCTTGTATTAGGACCATTTGGGTCTGTTGGATATTTAGTGGGTCCACTTCCATTAATAGACTACAACTCTCGCTCAACTTGTTCAGATCTCTGTGTCTCATTTTACGTTTTCTTAAGTTCACTAGTTATCAAATGTCTTAATGTACCATAATACATTAAATACCTAGTACCTGTGTAAATACAACTTTTTCTTATACAATATAATAAAAAGAAAAAAATGTTGTCTTGACTGATACTTAAAAGATTTAAACATCAGAATGTGTTAAATTTAACTTAAGCAATATGCATACTTAGCCTCAGTTGAATGTAGATTATTGAGTAAATTTAAGTTTGATACTACAGAGCAATAGAATTAGTCTTAGAGAAGATGAATTTTCACATAAATTTTTAGTTAACTTGGATAGTCACAAAAGCTTTTAATATAACCATCTTTCCTTCTTGGCTAGGGATCATACATTATTTAAATTTGTCTATATTCTAAAGATGAACATGAAAATACTTTAAAGTTTTCTTTTATTCCTCTGCTTCTCCAATAAAAACAACATTCTTCTCTTCCCTTCCCTTCCCTTTAAAAGAAATATATTTACCAGTGTTAAGTATTTATGTAATTTGTACCTATCAAAAGTATATCTTGAATTTTTAATGGGAAATGAATGACTACTGTGTATATTGGAAAGTCATGGATAAGCCAAGTCCTGGACATTATGTATCATGATTATTCTACCTAGTTGCCTCTTTGCTATATATAAGATGACTTGGGCTATCTTGTTTTAGGTCTGATAATACACTATAGTATCCTTTTTCATTCTAAAGTGTGACCCAATTCAGAAAAAAATATATATAAGCATTCTTTTTATGTTGAATGCAATAGGATGGGAATGGAATCAGCTCAGAGGAGTCTGGAGAAAGCATTTAATTTAGACCATCTGAAATCCCTCATAATAGGCCTCTTAGAATTAAGCTGGAATAGGACATACTTTGAACTCCTGCTCACAGTGAGGGACTCATAATCAATATATTTTTATCGTCCCCTTTATCCCCATTTTTTCCTTCATAACCAATTTAACTGCCACAATTTTATTAATGAAAAGAGACCATAGTTCTTTATTATCTCATGACTCTAGATAGTTGCCTTAGAAACTTGGCTCCTGTAATAGCTAAAGTAATTATGAATATACTCTTTTGTATGATCAAGTAATATGTATACTCACAAATTCAAATTAAATTGAATAGTGTTGGAGACTGAGAAATGACAGACAAGTATCCAGCGTATACCTGCTGCTCCCCAGGATTGAAACGAATCAAGTGGTGAGGCTGCACTAGGAAACCAAAGAGCCAAGTAACACACAGTAGTACAAGACAGCACATCAGTGACCAGGTGAAGTCCAGAAATGCTCATTCTTAGAATAGTAAGAGAATGATAAAAGTGGTAATCTACACCAGATTGGTGGTAGAGAGGAAGTTCCCCTCCAGGGTCCTGTAAGAGAACCCAGGTGATTTCAAGAAATGCAGACTGAGCAGAAAGGAGAATTGAATCCTGTTCAGGGAGGCAGTGGGGGAGAAAAGAAAATATCTTCAGGTCTTCACGGTTTCAGTGAGAATCAGGGAAAGACAGCTATCTTAAAAGTGGTTTCACTGTGTAGACATTCTGCACTGGATATCAAAAAGTCCTTCTCACTTCTTTTCTTTCCCTTCCCTTCTTTTCTTTTCTTTTTCTTCTTTTCTTTTCTCTTTCTTTTCTTCTTCTTCTCTCTTTCTCCCTTCCTTCCTTTGCTTCAGCTTTCTTCTTCCTTCCTTCATCACTTCCTTCCTCTCCGCTCCTCCTTCTTCCTAAACCAAATGGCCACTTTTTCTTTTTCCTTACCATGTGGGCAGGAGACTGCTCTGTGTTTTAAGCTGGGCTCAGAATGAGACCTTGGCACACATCTATTCACAACTCTGTAGAGAAAGGCAGAGTATATTCCCACTTTCAAATTGTTGTTCTAACCTGAAATTGGAAAGTATAGTAGAAAGAGATCAATATTTTGCAAACCAACCTACAAAACTGAACCAAGAGCATATAGAAAACCTGGACAGACTAAATAAGCCATTAAAGAAGAATTTAAAAACAAACAAAAAAACTCCCAATAAAGAAAAACCCAGGCCCAAATGATTCACAGGTGAGTGTTAGCAGATCTTTAAAGCACTAGTACCAGTGTTCCTTAAATTTTTCCATGAACTAGAAAGGGTGAGAATACTTACAAACTTGTTCTGTGAAGCCAGTATCACCCTGATGCCCATACCAGATGCTGATCCATAATGGGGCGGGGGGGGCATGGGAAAAATGAAGGAACTTTGGTCAAAGGGGAGGGAGGGACAGGGAAGGGACATGAGGCAGGAAAGATGGTGAAATGAAATGGACATCATTGCTCTAGGTTCATGTAGGTCACATATGGTGTGACTCTACATCATGTACAACCAGAGAAATGAAAAGTTGTGCTCCATTTGTGTACAATGAATCAAAATACATTCTGCTGTCATGTATACCTAAGTAGGATAAATGAATTTTAAAAAATAAATAAAAAGACTGAACAAGGAAAGAAAATTACAGAGCATTATCCTTGATGAATATACATGTAAAAAGCCTTAATAAAATATTTGTAAAATAAATTCAAAAGCACATGTACAAGACATTACATCCTGTATTTTTGGTTTGTGCTACTTTTTAAATTGGGGAAACAACATTTTACATTCAACATAATTCTTAACAAACATTTAAGCATACAGTCAGTGTTGTTGGTTATAGGTGCAGTGTTGTACAGTAGACCTATATTTGTTGAGCAGCAATTCCTTCTGTCCCAGGCACTAGAATCTATTATTCCTTTCTCTGCTTCTAAAGGTTTGATGATTTTCTAGATTTTATGTAATTAGAATCATGCAATATTTGTCCTTCATTGACTGGCTTTTTTTCCCTAGCATAAAGGTTCTCAGGATTCATTCACTTTGTTGCAAATGTTTGGATATATTCTTTAAGGCTGAATAATATCCCATCATATTTACTCATCACATTTTCTATATCTGTTTATCTGTTAATGAACGTTTAGGTTCTTTCCAAATCTTAGTTATTGTGAAAAATGCTGCAATGAACATGAGACCATAAATACCCATTGAGATTCTGGTTCCCGTTCTTTAACATCTATACTAAGATTTGGGGATATTTTAGGATATCTGAATCCTATTGTGGCTCTGTTTTTAACTGTTTTAGAGACCTCCATAGTATTTTCTATGGCAGCTACAGCACCTTAAATTCCCAGCAATGGTGTATAAGAGTTCCATTTGTTCCACATTCTCATCAGTACTTACTTTTTTATTATTATTTGCTGTATAATGGCAATCCTAAAATGTGTGAAGTAACATTTCACTGTGATTTTGATTAGCATTAACCTCATGATAATTGATTACCTTTTCATGATCCTATTGTTGATGTATGCCTTTTTAAATGGAATGTCTATTCAGGTATTTGCTCATTTGAACTGGGTTTTTATTATTTTATTTTAAATTTTTTGTCAAGTTTTGTGAATTTCTTATATATTTTGGGTATTAACCCTCCTCATCAGATCTATGGTATGTTAATATTTTCTCACATTCTGTAGGTTGCCTTCTCAGTCTGTTTGTTGTTTCCTTTGTGTGCAGCCTTTTTATTTTGCTAAACATCCATTTTATTCATTCTCTTTATATTTATGTTTTTAGTATCATATCCAATGAAAATTTGGTGACAGCAATTTACTATAAAAAATTCCAGATGTTTAATTTATTTTCTATTGATACTTTTGCATGTGATTTGTAAAAGTCAAATTTTATTCTTGAAATTTCACTAGTGATATGCCATGTTAATATAATGTAGGGCTGTAGGATTCGTTTTTAGGGCGCTGTGCACGTGAAGTATGCTCTGCCTTTGTTTCTGCTCCTGGTTGTGTTTAAACCACACTCTCCTTTCGGCAGAAGTCCCATAACCTTGAGTTCACAGAAGGATTTCATTGTGAGGTCAGTCCTTGCTCTGTCCTGCATCATCGTTCTTACCCTCCTGACTTGATTACTTCACTAGCATAAAAATATACTTCAATGTAACCTGAAAAATTTAGCAAATAGGCAAACAAAACATGTGGCCCTGCTCTCTACTTGTATTGTATTTTTCTGTTCATTTTATAGGAAAAATGTACCCTCACGTAAATTGCATATATCCGCTGTTTCCACTGTCCCTACCCTTGCACTTACTTCAATGAGGATTTTATTACTCATGATGAACCAACTTTCCCCTTCTGTCTCTTTGTCTCTATCTCTCTTACTCTCCTAAGTGCTTACTCTCTTACTTTTCTTCTCTGGCCCTGGCCTTCTCCCATCTATCCATTCTTCTCCTTTCAACCCCTTTTCCCCTTTGAATTGGTTCTGTTTCCTTTATTTTTTTTTTAAATCCCTCCAATGTTAGAGCCACAAACAGAGCCCTTGGAGCTGAGCCATGTCTCTTAATCTTCACTTTCTCCCCAAATATCTCAAGAAGTCTTACAACTATAAACCTCAATTATAAACACACACAAAAACACACACACACACACAAAAGAAAAAAGAAAAGAAAAAGAAAAACAGCAAAAGACAGAGAGAGACAGGCAGTGCATTCTTCAGGAGTGATGTATTTTGTTTACCACATACCTTAGCACTTAGAGGAGTTCTTGGCTGTAGTTGGGGCTTAATTTATTCTTGTTGATTAGAAAATAAAAGTGAAAATACCTATTTTTTTGTTAAATGTTGGGACTACTTGGATATTTTCCCAAACATGTTTTCCTTTTCTCATCAGAATCACTATCTGCTTCTCAACTCTGTTAATTAAGAAATAAGCTGACCACAATATTTTTTCATCTGTCCCATATCTAGGTTTCTAAATTTGGGCCAGGTGTTTGTTATGGCTAGTTATTTTTAAAGACTATAATGTGTGTGTATGATTCAAGATTTTCAATTGTGTATTTGACTTTATAACCACTTACAGCTTTCTGAGAATTAAAACTCTATATCAAAACTATTTTAATGCTCAGTTTTATAAAATATATATAATATTTATATATGTGTATATATGTGTATATATATGTGTATATAAATATATAATATCATATCTCTGCTGTCAGACTTCTAATGCCACCTTCTCATAGCCTTTATTTCAGAACCCTATAAGATTTTCATGAGATTACACTTTATAACACTACTCTCATGTTTGACAGGATTTATTCTCTTCCTTATGAATTTAAAAATGTGAGCACCTTCTAAAAAACACACTCTATAGCTGGGCGTGGTGGCGCAAGCCTGTAATCCCTGCACTTAGGGAGGCTGAGACAGGAGAATCGTGAGTTCAAAGCCAGCCTCAGCATTGGCGAGGCGCTAAGCAACTCAGTGAGACCCTGTCTCTACATAAAACACAACATAGGCTGAGGATGTGGCTCTGTGCTCGAGTGCCCCTGAGTTCAGTCCCTGGTACCAAAAAAAAAAAAAAAAAAAAAAAAAATCACTCTATAAATATATAAATATCATCTTGAATAATCAGAAATCATTGTCCTAATAGATTTTTAGGAAATATAATGTTAGTCTCCAAAGAATATTGCTTACTGGGGTGATTTTAATGTAGGTCATATAAAATTGATGCTGCCAGACCTCATTATATCTACTTGTTTTTGCATAAGTTTTATAGATGCACAGAATTCATACTGATATAGTGACTACTTTTGTGTATTGAATCTTAAAATCTCAAGTGAGTCTTTTACTTTTTATTTTTTTAGTACTGGAGATTGAACTCAGGGGCACTCGCTGAGCCACATCCCCAGCCTTATTTTGTGTTTTATGTAGAGTCAGGGTCTCACTGAGTTGCTTAGTGCCTTGCCCTTCCTGAGGCTGGCTTTGAGCTTGCGATTCTCCTGTCTCAGCCTCCCTAAGTGCAGGGATTACAGGCTTGAGCTACCGCGCACGGCTTAGTCTTTTAGTCTTAAGACTTAAACTGTAAAATATATTCACCAGACTGATAATTCCAGTATGTAGACATATAATGAAGGTAATAAATGACCACTCTGACTAGATGTTTAAATGACCTAGGCCATACACTAATCATTAGATATGAGGTAGACAAGTGGTAATTTTCTAAAATTTTTAATATAATTTTAGTGAGTAGGTACATATTTTTATTCCCATATATTTGTCAGGGATTCAATAGAATTGTCATGGTTTTCTCTTACAAAAGAAAACTCAGGTTTTCTGTAGTGAAGCATAACTAGTAGGGATTACATACCTGCAGTTTTTCAAATGGCAGCTATTCTAGAATCAATAAGGTGTGTCTTTATCTTGTATTTTTTCTTCTGTCTTCAAAGGTAGGAAGTAAATAAAACGTTATTATTTAAAAATCTCCTAAGCCACAAAATTGTTGCCTGTTAGACCATTTTTACTCAGAAAAAAAAAAATGTTGCTCAGTACTTATGTGATTGGCACCCTGCTGGGTATTAGGGATATGATGTAATAATAGCATAGACTAAGAGTACACAGCTGAGTGGATAAAAAAGACTCGAGACAAAACAAAATAATATTTTTGCTGTTTTAATCATCATTCTCACCACTATGATCAAAAGACTTGACAAGAACAATTAGAGGAAGAAAAGTGTACTTTGGGACTCATGGTTTCCAAGATCTCAGTCCATAGGTGGCCAGCTTCGTTGCTCTAAGATAGAGGTGAGGCAGAACATTATGGTTGGAAGAGTGTGGTAGAAGAAAGTGGCTCAAGACATGGTACCAGGAAGCACAGAGACAGACTCTCTACACCATGGACAAAATATATACCCTAAAGGCATGCTCCCCATGACCCTCCTTCGATAGCCTTACTCTATCGGCCCACATTTACCACCCAGTTAATCCCTATCAGGGAATTAAAGCACTGATTAGATTAAGACTCATGTAACCCAATCATTTTATTTCTAAACTTTTTTGTGTTATCTCACTCAGGAGATTTTGGGGGATATCTCATATCTAAACCATAACAATTGGTGTGAATAATGGGAGTTTTTAAAGTAAAATAAGAACATCACATGTCTGGGAATGCTTAGCTGATGAAATATATAACTTACCCATCAAGGGTTTAGAGATATTGCTTTCGTGAATTGGGACTAGAGGAGGCAGGGAGAAATTGAAGGAAGGAAAAGTCATTCCAGGAAGAAAGAGAAATACGCGCAAAGGCTAAATAATAAGGGAAGCAGAAAAAAAATAGAGTATATACTGGACTAGTCATGATTCACTTTAGCTGGTAGAAGAGTGTTCACTTTAGGAAAGGAGTTCAGAGGTCAAAATGTTGATACTGAACTTAACTTTTCTTGGCAGATTCTTGAATTGAAACATTTTTATCATCGCCATGAATTTTTCATTTGACCCCTGCAGTTTATGAATTATATCTTCTGATTGAAAACATGATTCCTTTGTTTCTATTTATTCAACTCCAGTTTAATCAAATTGCCACATATGCTAGTGGTGGTCTCAGGCTTAAAGTATAACACTGCCTTCATCATTCCATTTTCTTGCCTAGAAAGAGGTATTATAATTTTCTTTCAAAAATCTGAAGAAGGGTCCACTCCTACAGTGGAATGCAAGAGATGACATTTTTCATTTTAGTCCTCATTTGAGTGTGTGTGTGTGCGTGTTTTCTTTCTCTGTTGAAAGAGAAAACACCTCTTTGGATTATATTTTAAAAAATAACATATTTAAAGCAATTGTGCCAGAAAGCAATGCCAAACCAATTAGGGGCAGGGACATTCAATTCTTACTCCAAACTGAGAGCGAGCAGAGGCATATGTAGAGAGTTCAAGAAAATTAATGGCTGCCTATAAGAATGTAAAATATTAATAGGTCCACAATAATATTCTGGAACTAAAAAAGTTATTACTTCCATTTAACTAATCAGCTTGCATTTAATAAAAGTTTAATAATTAGATCCTGAAGGACATGCCCTCAGATCAGCTTTACACTTATGCTAAAGAGAGAACTGCTTTGCTGAACAAAATTATTATTTACTGAAAGGGTGTGTTAATTTTAAAGATTAAATGCTATGTCATGTATTTCATTCCTTTGCTTAAACATTGTGATGACTATTACCGATTTTCAATGCTGTGATGACTTTTTCTTACATTATTAACTTGTTTGAAAGTGAAATGTAACATTGTTATTGACTATAGGACTCAGTTCAGCACTAAAAAGATTTTGAACAATTTATTATTCTTAAAATTTGGCTGTTGTTTCAGATAATTATGCTGATACTTTTGAACAATAACTATTTCCTAATAAAAGGAATTTATGAATATGATAAAAATATTAAAACTATTTTACCAGGAGGCATTTTAAATACTGAACAACACTGTATATACTCACAAATTTCATATGAAAGTTTTTATATATTTGAATAATTTGTATACTCATGAAATGTATGAAATAATATTTTCAACCACAAAATAAGCAGTTTCTAACCATAAAATACTGCCAGATATCCAACAGGGATTAAGCACCATATTGGAACAAAAATAGTCCAGAGCTACACTTTCAAAGCTGAGCACCTGCTGTAAAATAACCATCTGTGATTAACTATAATTTAATTATGGATTCATTCCTTTTGTGTACACTGGAAGGATATCATAGGTCTTCCCCAGTTGATCCACAATCAACTTCTGGCATTTTGTAAAGAAAACTTGCATATTCTCTTAATAGCACCTGCTAACTCTAGCTCATTGCAAATTTTGTAAAAACCTTCTGGGATTTTATAGTGGCATTGATAGGCAAATAAATTATTAAACTAGAATCAAAGCAGCATTAATTAATCATGTGCCTTAGAAAGCTGATGCCTTCAACTTTAGGATAACTTTGTGTTTACCTGTAAAAATGTCATTTGATAACTTTAGATATTTTTTAATGGAACAAGCCAGGGAGCCAAACATTTGTGATCATCTGAATATTTTATAAAGAGGATTTCATCATTTTGTCCACAATTATTTGTTACATGTCCTTCCTAGAATCTAATTGTGATAAACTTTTTTCTTCGCATTGATGATTATCTGATTACTTTTTATTAGGTATTTTTAAACTCTTGTGTTCTCATATTTTAATTTTTTTCAGTTAAATTTTCCATCTTCACAACAATCATTAGTTAGAGCCAATTTCCCCTGACTCAGATTGTTTTTCAGAAGGATATAGTGAGACATCACTGAGCTTCCTCTAAAACAAAATTTACAGCAAAATACCTCAAATTTATTTTAAATATTTAAACATAACCAAAGCTACAAAACCAAATAAAAACACATATGTAAGAGAAACTAATGGACCTAATTAAGGCAACAGAATCTAATGACTCTTTAACTTGGGGCTATTGAAATATACTCTCTACCTCTATCTTCATAGTCAACTAGACTATTGAAGTATTGCAATCGGTAGAAATATTACCAAAAGTTCAATCCTTGTCTCTGATGCCAATCCAATAATGAGGACAGTGTCGAGAAAAAAGAAATAGATGTTTTATTGCTTTGCTAACAAAGAAAAACACAGGAGACTCCTCCTTTCCCAGAGGCTGTGATTCTTAACATAATGGTCTCTATTTCCATCTATTTTCCTACAAATAACATCATTTTATTTTACTTTATAACTAAATAAAACTCCATTGTGTGTATATGCCATTTTTTTCTTTATCCATTCATTTGTTGATGGACTCCTAGGCTGGCTCCATAGTCTGACTATTGGGAATTATGCTGCTATAAACATGGTTATGCATGCATCACTATCATGATGAGTTTAATTCTTTAGGATCCATATCGAGAAGTGGTAGAGCTGGGTCATATGGTGATTCCATGCCTAGTCTTTTGAGGAAACTCTGTACTAAATTCCATAGTAGTTGTACTAATTTACAATCCCATGAACAGTGTAACAGTGTTTTTTCTTTACATCCTCTCTAGCATTTATTATTCTTTGTATGCTTGTACCTGGTATTCTGATTGGTGTGAGGTGAAATCTCAGTATAGTTTTGATTTGCTGAGATTAGGTAGGGAGACAGAAAGAAAAAGAAACATGTCCTTTAAAAATAAGTTACAGCAATAGAGCACAAGGGCTATGTTCAAAGCATGAAGTGAACCACTATGACGCTATTGGGAAGTCATTGCCTTTGCCTGTATACTGGCACATAGGGTGTAGACCCTGTGTTTTCTTCCAGGAGTCGCATAGTTTCTGGTCTAATTCTCAGGGCTTTGAACTATTTTTGTGATAGTTGTCCACTGTATGCTTTGCATATAGCCCTTGCTGCTCTGCCACAGCCACTTATTTTTAAAATGGCCATGTTTCTTTCTCTTCCTCTCTTCCATCTCCTTCCTAATCTCTCCCCCTCCCTAATCTCAGGGGAAATAGGATTACCTTTCTTCCCCATTTTAGGCAGATTTATCTGTCCTTGAGTACACACCCACCATAGCAACAAAGTAATCCAAGTAATACTACTTTGGGGATGGTAGCTGAAGAGCTCAGAAATGACTATATCCCAAATTAAAAAGTGAATTACAACTCCAAACACATGGACACATGGAATGTTGACTTCCAATCACCTCTTTAAAAGTCTGTGTTTCTGCTGAAGGGCAGAATCACAGCCTTTAGGACACGAGTCCCCTGTTTCTCCTTTGCCAGCAAAGCAATGAAACTTTTTTCGTGTTTCTCAAAACTGTGTCCTTGCTACTGGATTGTCATTGGGAACACGGATTGAGCTTTTGGTAACATTTTGATTTGATTTTTGTGTACAGTGTGAGATAAAGGTCTAGTCTAACATTATTGTTAATGATAAAAGATTGAATGTTTTTTCTTTTAGAGCTGAAGCAATGTAAAGGTGTTTTGTTTTGTTTTGTTTCATTGTGTTTTGTTTTTTTTCCTCAATATTTCCATTCAACATTGTAATGGAGGATTTGGCCATGGTGAATAGAGAAGAGCAAAAATGTATATTAGAAAGGTAGAACTAAGGCTATGTCTATTCAGAGACAGTATCATTCAGTACATAGAAATCCTAATTTATTCATTGGATAAACATTAAAACTCATAAAAATGTTCAAGAATTTAGGATACAAGATAAACATAACAGAACCAATTGTATGTTTATAGACTTATAAGGAACAATGTGAGAATGAAATTAAGAAAAAAACAAATTCAATTTTTATGGTATTGAGACAGATACTCAAAAGATAGTTCTAATAAAAGCATATAAGATGTGTATACCATAATGACAAAACACTGCTAAAAGAAATGTAAAAACATATTTAAACAAATGGAGAGATATCCAGATTTCACAGACTGAAAAATTTAACATTGCTAAGATGCCAATACTCCCTGAATTGAGCCATAGTTTAAATTCAGCCCCTTTTGCATTTCAGCTTCTGTTTTTGCAGAAAACAAAACTTGTTTTTATAAAATAAAAAATAAAATAGAGCTTGGGGAAAGGAAATAGTATGAAAAATAATTACTAATTGACAATTTTGGGGGGGGTTAAAAGATATTTTCAACTTAGCTAGTGGTTGTTTTAGTCAGATTTTTCACTCCTGTGACTTAAAGACCCCACAAGAACAATTGTAAAGGAGAAGAGGTTTTTTTGGGGGGGTTCACAGTTTCAGAGGTTTTAGTCAATTGCTGGCTCCATTTCTCAGGGTTCAAGTAAGGTATGGCAAAACATCATGACAGAAGATGAGTGTGGTAGAGGAAATCTATCCTTGTGTCCCACATAATGAGGGATCATATAACCATCTGTGATGTATGAGCCAGCTGAGAAATTAAAAGTCTGAAATAATATTTAGAGATAAAGACAAAGACATGGAAAATAGTTTCACAGCTCAGGCCTGGTGGGTGGATGGGACCTGATGGGTCCAATCTCTATCAAAGGAAAAAGGGGCAAGAAGGCTTTATTTAGAGTGAAACATATCAATGGGGGATTTATTGTGAAAAAAAACTTTTAAAGATTAAACAAGAAGCAAGAAGCTGTAGAGAATTGGCCTGATTGGAGACTTATCACTTGTGCAGTAACTCTTCCTCCTCCAGGCAGCTGGTGCTTTAAGACTACTTGGGCCCACTGGTATCTCTTTCCACCTCAGGAGAGTTGCATTTGAACCTAGGGTTATCTGAACCAATAAATTACGTGGTATCACAGAATTCTCTTTGAACAAGAGGTTGCTAAGAAAATGGAGCAGTCTCAGATCTGTGAGATCACACTGAGAATCTTCTGAGGGGCACACCTTCATTTAGAAATGTCTCAGAAACGCCCAAAGTTCGAAATACAAATATATGCCACAAAGCCACACTCCCAATACCCCACCTCCTCCAGCCACACCCCGCTTGCCTTCAATTATTACTCAATTAATCCCATCAAGTGATCAATTCACTGATTGGGTTAAGGCTGTTATAACCCAATTGTGTCCTTTCTGAACCCTCTCACATAATCTCACACCTGAGCTTTTGAGGGACACCTCACATCCAAACCAGATCAGCGGTAGTGATGATTATATTATTCTGTGAATACAGAAGAAATAACTTCACACATTACTTGGATGACTTCTGTGGTATATGAATTTCATCTCAATAAAATTGATTAAAATTTTTCTATAATCTATACAGAAAAATAAAGGGATCCATAGTAGCCATAACTATCTTAAAGGAGGAACAGTGGTCAAGGATCACACTTCCCATTTAGATGCTTACTATACTGCAAAATTAATCTAGATATTGTAGTACTGGCATAAGGTCAGACCCATACATCAGTGCCATAGAACTGAGAGTTTAGAGGTAAAATCTTAAATTCACCGGTAAGGTAATTTTTAACATGAGTACCAAGACCATTCATCAGGAAAACATTGTTTTTTAACTACTAGAAATTTGGATCCCAAAGAATGAATTTAAACATGTATCTCAACCATACATAGAAGTAAATTCATAATGGATCATAGGCTTATACATAAAAATTAATCTATAAAACTTTGAATAGAAACATAGAAGCAAATCTTCATGTCCTTGAGTTAGGATGCATTTCTTCATTTGTAACACTTAAAAATAAAAGCAACAACCAAAAGAAGACAAGGAAGGAAAAACAAGAAAAAGTAGGAGAAAAATAAAAATTAAAAAAAAATTTGTGTTCTCAAGGGTACAATCATTAAAATGAAAAGACTACCCACAGAATGCAAGAAGATGTTTGCAAATAATGTACCTGACAAGGGGCTTATATTTAAAATATGTAAATAACTTTTATTTAACAAGTAAATGGATGGAGAATGAATATATGAATTAACATTTCTCCAAAGAAGATGGATAAGTGAAGTGTCCAATACACACAAGAAAGTGCACTAAGAATCATTAGTCAATAAGAGAACACAAATAAAACTAAAACCATAATGAGATGTCACTTCATTCCTATGAAGAGGGATAAAAACAAAAAGAAAAGCAATAACAAAAATTAGTGAAAAAATGGAGGATGCTCCATTCATTGCTGTTGGTAATGTAAAATAATGTAGCCATTTTGGCAACAGATTTGTAGTTTCTTAAAATGTTAAGTGTTACCTACCTTATGATGTTAAACATTTCACTTCTGGGTATACATTCAAGAGAAATGAAATTATATGCCCCCATGTTTTATCACTGTATTATTTACAGTAGCCCCAAGTATACTTCAATAATGAATAAATAATTTTCTTTTTTTTATATTTATTTATTTTTTTAGTTGTAGGTGGACAGAATATCTTTATTTTATTTATGTGGTGCTGAGGATCGAACCCAGTGCCTCACGCATGCTAGGCAAGCACGCTACCTCTGCGCCACAATCCCAGCCCCATGAATAAATAATTTTCAACCTTAAAAAGAATGAAGCATGACTATGTGCTACAACATGGGTGAATATTTCAATGAGAAAATGTTTTTCTCATTGAAAGAAGCCAATTAGAAAAGATCTTCTATTTTGATAATGTTTATACTGAATTTCCAGAGTGGAAAAGCAGAGGTTGGGGAAGAAAAGTGCAATGAAAAACGATTGTTAATTTGTGTGGGATTTCTTTGAGGTCAAACAAAATGTTTTAAATCAAGATTGTGGTGATTGTAAAATCATGTGAATATACTAAAAAAATTGCATTAATTTGGTTATTTTCTTGATATATGAGTTTCATCTCAATAAATTCATTATTTAAAAAAGTGTAATGTCTAAATGGTCTCAGGAAAACTGGATAATGAAAAAGAAAAGGTCAGTGATATGGGCACTGCACCATATCAAAGTCAAGAATTAAGGAAAACTCAGAAAAGGAGACTAAAAAGGAAAGGCTGAAAACATGACAAATTATGGAGTCTAATGCCCAGAAAGTAGAAGAAAGCAATTCTGAGAGGTGGGAATGCCTAAATGTGTCTATTGCTGCTGGTACTGCAAGCAAAGAGAAAGAAATTTTCATTGTTTAGAACCATTGAGAAAAAGCTTGTTGGTGGAGTAGTGATTTTCAAAACCAGAATACTGAATTCAAGAGAAAATGAAAGGAAGATATCTAATACAAAGAATATCAATAATGATTTCATACATTTATCTAAAACAAAGAGCAAAGCAAAACAGTGAATAGAGTGAAGTATAAGCCAACGAGAATGATGAAGTGGAGTAGAGAGTAGTATTATGCAGAATAGGCAGGAAGACTATTTGTGTGACCTGGAAACACATTCTTAGTCATCCACTGTAAAGTATACATATACAGTTAGGCAGGTTGACAAGGTGGTTTTAGTGTGTGTCAATTATTTACAGAGATGTCCCCATTCTAATTCTGGGATCCCACTCTTTTTCTAGGTGGACTTTAATTCTCCACAGTTTAATTTGATCACTAAAATCATTTTGTGAACTGGGAAGCAAGATGTTCAGCTGAGAATGGAGACAGAGTAGGAAGTGTTTGACATTTGAGGAAATAAGTGAAAGTATGATATATTCATGTAGGAAAGTAAGAAAATAGCAACCACATAAAGAAGAAGCCCTATATAATCTGTGATTCAAATACTGAGTTTTATTTTTACTTATAAGGACTTTATAATACTGCATTTAAAAACTGTGTTACATCTATAATCTTTATTTCCTTTGTAAAGATGACAAAGAGAATTTTATCATTGAAATATTCTTAGTGTTTATGGTCCTTTCCCTCTTTGTCTTACATATACATTATTTTTTTGCAAATAAAATGCTCAAAATGCTCCCTTTTACATTCTATTTATGTATGACATGTCAAAATGCATTCTACTGTCATGTCTAACTAATTAGAACAAATAAAAAATGTTCTCCTTTTAGGGGTTTATGTGATAATGCCACATCTCTGGGGGTACTTTATTTGATAATTCAGATGCTACTTTTCATAGTCTGTGTTTTTCAAAATTGTAACTCTGTTTTTTCCATCAACTTCTTTTCAAAGATGTATAGGTTCTCTGTCATCCTCCTCACCTTTCCTTCTATGGTCCATAATAAAAATTCTACACCCAAAAATATTAATTTCTTCAATCTTGGGCACTTTTAGTTTGGAAGATCAGTGGAGACACTTGTGAACTCCTCATTCTTTGCCCCTCATCACCAGTTTCAGTTTTCCTTTCTTAGTGATGCATCTCACTATTCATTACACATTGATGGAGTTTATTCTAAGCACATACACACACATTTTGTTATGTGAAAATAAGTATGTGTGGTTACAAATGACATAAACTCAGAGAAAATAGGAAATTTGTGCTAGAAAGAAATTTTAAAATGATCTGTGCAACTGCCTGATTTTATACATGAACATATAATCATGTCTTTCCAAAAAAAAAAAAAAGAAAAGTTAACAATGATTATGTTGTCTACTTAACCATCTTTTTGTGATAGAGGTAAGTGCAAGACAACAATCTCAGTAGTTCACTATAATAATCCTTATGTCATATTCATGTGTCTGCATGTTGAGTGTCATTTGATCTTCTCGAATGGACTTCTTTTGGTTGCCTACTTTGTAGAACCTAGGCTGTGAGAGAGATGACCTCTTGGGATATCCTGGTAACATGTCAGAGGTGAAAATCCCAAGCACTAGTGAAATTTGTCATATTCAAAGCTTTAGGGTAAAACTGGTATATTACAAATCTGCTCACACATTACATTAGACAAATAGTTCACAAATCTGAGACCCAAAACACTAGTACTAAGAGGTATAAGATGCCCACAGAAAAAAAATGTGGAAAGGAAAGGAAGAATAAGGGACAAACTATGTACCACAAATGGCATATTGGTGTTATCCAAAAATTTGTCATTCTGACTTAAGAATTCTGATATTATTTCTTTCAGTGTATTTTTTAAAGTTGAAACTAGATTTATTATTTCTAAATTGAATTATTATTATTATTGATCGATTGGAGTTAGAGTGAGTAGAGGTTAACACTGTCACAAAGCATGTTATCATGCAAGGGAAGAGCTCAGGTAAAGAATTATCCAGTCTAAAATGTCAATAATTAGAAATTATGTCATAGTATTCTCATATACATGAGAAAATGATTATAATTGCCACAAAGTTCTTTTCAATAAACTCCCTGACCTCACTTATCCCAATACTCATTAATTGGAAACAAGTTCTAGTGACTTTTATTAGAATTCTCCAACACTCACAGTGAATAGAAGGTAAGTTAGAATAAAGCATAAGCATACCAAATAATTCATGTCTAATTTTTGTGAAAATATTAAGATAAATATATTACTTATTCATAACATCATGGAATTGTTCAGATAAATTTGAATAAGTGTTTAAATTCACATTAGGTTAAAAATTCTGTTTTTAGAGTTATTCTCTATGGCCACACTCATGTAGATTTGTTTTCCCATAGATTGCCATACTCTCTGATCAAATGCTATGTTAATAATGACTGTACTGTGTAACATTAGTAAGGAAGTTTCTTAAACATGAGTTGAATTATGTGGAAAGGAACTACATAGCAATTGTAATAGGATACTAAACAATACGTTAGATATGAAGTATCCCCAAAAGCTTATGTGTGAGACCATATAAGAACTTTCAGAGGTGGGATGGTTGGATTGTGTAGATTGTGAGGTCATAACCTAACCAGTGCATTAATCCACTAATATGGATTAACCTGGTGGTAACTTTAGCCAGGTGGTGAGTGGATGAAGGATGTGGGTCACTAGAATCATACCTTTGGGTTTTGTATTTTGTCTCTGATGAGCAGAGAGCTGATTTTCTCTATCACATCCTTCCACATGCTCTGCCTCATCTCAGCCCCAGAGCTATGGAGTTGACCAGCCATGGACTGAACCTCTGAAACCACAAGCCAAAATAAATTATTCCTCCATTATATTGTTCTTGTCAGGTCTTTTTGTCACAATGATGAAAAAGCTAACTAAAACAAATAGTGGTAAGAAAAAGTCCAGTGATTTAAAATTTAGATATTATATACAATATAATATATACATAAAAACAAAGGGAAGTGAATGTGGTCAATTTTCTGACAGCCAGCAATGACTTTGGTATTTGCTTTCTTATGAAAATTTAACTGGATATTTAATTTACAGTGGAAGTTTTGAATTTTATAATTTTGTGAAAACCAACAATTTATGCTAAACAAATATTTCATTTCTGAAAAACATATCTTCACATTTTTTTTGTGGTCCCTGCTAGAGACTGGATACCTGAGCAGATAACCTGCTACATGTTCTTGTGCTTCATTATGAGCTGCTTTTAATGACATAGATGCTATATGAACAACTAAGACATCAAAGCAAGTGTAGGCAGAGTACAACATTGGATGGGAGTAGTAGATATTAGGACACAAGAGAAGCCAAAGGCTCAGTCAGTGTGCATAGATTAATCATGTAGTATGCTTGCTCAAGATGTGTTGCAAACTTTCCCTAAGCCATACCTATGGGCTCATGAGCAGTTGATCATGAGGAAGAAGACATTTATTTGACCAAGGAAAAAGTATTTGAATCTGTTACTGTGCATTTTATTGACATCTATCGAGAGAGTTTTCTTGCATCATTACATCTCCATGCAAGGGAATGGAACTTTCCTACTGAATTTGTTGGGGTTTTAGTGGTACACCTAGAAACCCAACTAGATAGGAAAGAGAGATGATTTGAGGGCACTAATGCTTGTGAGGTTTATGGTACCCAGATGGTAAGGCACTCAGAAATAATCCTGTTGGAGCTGCAGTGACAAATAGAACTGTCAAACAATTTATAAGGATTGGCATCTCAAAATGTGCCCTGACTTTAAAATCCAAACAAAGAAAGAAGGGGAGGAGGAAAAGAAGGAAAAACAATATCCAGTTTCAGTTTAGAATATTCTCATTGTTTATTTAGATGACCATTATATACATGTCCATTAACTCTTTATTGCAGCTGAACTGCTAATGACAAAGAGAATTTGAAAAGAGTAATGAAAAGATTTACATATCAGCAGTGATTCTGTGATATTTACCCATTTTTTTAACATATCTATATGCCAATTTCTTTTTACCCATCTCTGTTTCAGCTATTATTTTAAATACTTTATAACTGATGTTAGTCATAGCTTCATAACTTTGGCTTGAAGTTTCAGAACATCAAAAAGGAATTGTACCTACACTAGAAGAGAAACGAAATTCACCCAGAAAAAAATAAATGATTGATTAATTGATATCTCATAAGTATTTCCATCTTGAAGAAAATGATAACCTTTTTTGTCTAAGAGATATCTTTGCTGGTGCTAGTTGAAAGCAGGCTGTTGTGTAGAAGTCGATGAATTCTGAGTAGCAGAACAGATGGAATATGTTGGGTATAATAATCTGGCATTTAGCGTCAATTATCCTCTCTTCTAGTAATCTCCAGTGAACTTTTCTCTAGACAGAAGACTGGAAAGTTAAGAATTATTTTTTCAATTCCTTCGTCATTTTGGTTAATGATGAGAAATGAGTGCCTTCCAGCTAGATACCAGCTGCCTCTGCTGTTTCAGGTAAGTGGTAGCAAACGTCAGGATGCTTTTCTTGTGAGAGGAAGCAAGGGCCAGAGTAATCTTTCTCCCTCTGCCTCCCAATGTACATCTTCTCCATGGCTCTTGCTTCAACTTGGCAAGCCCACCATGCTTCCTGTTTCCACTGGGTAACAATAAATTCTGTTGACACTTTCTCTTTGTCATTCCTTTATAACAATAGCACTTATTTCTTATCCTTAATAATATTAGGAATTGGAGAGGCAGTCACTATGGCTTCTCAAACATCAAATTTCATTCATTAAATTCCTGCTTTTTGGTATTAGTAGATTTGCATTTGTGTTCCCAGTTTTCTGGACTGAAACACTGCTGTTTGTTTGACATTTCTGCTATCAAATAAGGCCTTTGAATGGTGGATAGAAGTTGCTAGACTGGACTCAGTGTTCAGTCTAAACAAATTCATTTTTATTCAAGGTCAGGTTAACTAGCTAAATGTAGCATCCCAGGGCCTTGTCACTGCCATGCTGATGTTGGATTGTGGATGTGGTTTTGCCTTCTCTGTTTGGGTTTATGTATATGCAGGTTGAATGGCTGACAATATATTTTCAAACTCAGTATTTCCAGAGTAATCTCAGATTATATAAGCACTTTTCAGTTAAAAATCAGAGCAAAACAGAACAAAACATCAAGAGAAAACTCTTCTCTTCTACTGAACTCTAATCAATATGACTGTTTCAAAAGCAAAATTAAGCTTAGATTAAGACTGAACATTTTAAGTGACATTTTAAACCATTTTATAATTTAATGTGATACACTTTGACTTATACTTTATAAGAACTGTTTTTCAAGTTTTACCAAATTGTGAAAAGCATTTTTCTTAGGATATTAAATATTTTTTTACCTTTTCTTAAAAAAGTTTATAGCTTCATGTAGCCCTCTAAGAATCTCATAAACTGTGGATTGACTAAACAAATAAAACTAAACCCTTACTTGAGAGACAATTTCAAGTGTTTATGTTGTCATGAATTTAAAATTATATTTTTAAAATATAACTTTTCTCAAGGTTATCTGATAACCTCTAGTATCTAACATGAAAGATTTAAAGAAAAAATCCAATTTCTCTTATAAAGTTTGTTTCCTGATTTTGAGATTCCAGAATTAAATTTATAATATGTATCATTATATCTTCATTTGTATTTTAATGCAACAAACTTTTTTTTTTTAATCATGGTGTTAATAGCAGTACTATGTGATCTGGAAACTGAGATGTCTTGTTGATCTGATCTAATGCATTTTTGTAATGCTAATTATTACCCTATTCCAGAAGATTGCCCACACAATCCACACAGTGTATATTACTAATCAGAAAATGTTGAACCACAAGGTTAAAATGTCTATAAAATAAAAATGAGAAATAGCAGCTTGGTAAGAAATGGGTTTATGTTCTAAAATATCTATCTATTAATATACATGTATACAGTTAAGACAGAGATAAGGCATTTTGGATTCTTGAACTGTGTATTTTATGTAAATTTAATAATGCAAAGCATATATTCACTTTATATAATCAAGTCGGCTGGCATTTTCACAAATATTGGTAAATTTTAATTACTATGGCAATTAAGAGGATCTTAGAAAATACTTAAAATAAGCCGAAGTCATATGTTTTTGTTGTCATCCTGGAGCTTTAAGGTACCTGTCATATGTTGTCTTTAGTAATTGCAACAGTTGCCTTCTCTGTGCAACATAAATACTTATTAAATTATAGTGTTTTACACGATATATTCATTTAAACTAAAATGTTTTTTGAAAAATAAATGCCTCAGGGTTTTTTCCTTTCTCATTCCATTTAAAGATAACCAAAAAAGATCAAAAGAAAATAGTCAAAGAAAATCATATGGGAAATAATCTGAGAAAATAAAAACAACGTACTGAAAAAAATATCAGAAATCTTGGATATTAAGAACATTTCACCTCTTTGGTTTGAGATTTGGGAAATAACTTCTAACCTGTTTCATACTGTTTTTTCTTTTATTTCAAGTAGACTAATAAAAATGAATTCTTATGTATATCAAAAGCACACATTGCAGTGAAAAAGTGAAGATAAAATAAAACTATAAATTTAAAAAACTGTCTTGTATAAACTGAAATACAAATTTAAATAATTTTGTTTCAGGATGATTTGAAAAATAAAGGAACATTAAAAAATTGCATGATGCTCTCATGGTAAGGAGAAACCCCAAGAAATTCTGATAGCTGAGCTTCAGAAGCTTTTGAGAAAAAAGGATTTCATGTCTCATTTTTTCCCCTTTAAATTCTTCTGAGATTCTCTCTCTGACTTTTTTGTCCCAGGACCTACATGTACAAACAATGGGAAAAGACAATGATAGAGTCCTTTGACAGCATTCTTAGTAGGAATGAACCCAGGAGAACTTTCAATTTCTGTATTAACCATCCTTCTATCTATAGACAGACTTTGCTCAAGATTTCATTTTCTAAGACTCAGTTCTATGGAGGTAGAAGCTCCTTTTAATACAATAGTAGAAGGAACTAAAGTTTTGGTTGGTTTTTACTTTATTTGTGGGTGGATACAGGGGATTGAACCCAGGGACACTTAACCACTGAGCAACATCCCCAGCCCTTTTCCACTATTTTTTTTTTTTTGTTTTGAGACAAGCTCTTACTAAGTCCTAAGTTACTGAGACTGGCTTTAAACTAGAGTCCTTTTACCTCAGTTTCCCAATCAGCTGGGATTACTGGTGTGTGCCACTGTGCCCAACTGGGACTAAAGTTTAGAAAGAGTAAAAATGTGGAATAATGTTTAAGTTGAGTCTTATTTTATCCTCTATGCAACACTCTCCCTGTTCCTACCACTTGTAATAATTCTTGAACCAGGATTTTCTCCTGAAAATTATATACAACTTGAATCTAGTTTTAAAACCTGTGAGGATAAATTCCATCTTGATATATATATATATATATATATATATATATATATATATATATATTTTCTTTCCTTATGTCTTTTATATACTGGAAATATATTTCTATTGTTCAGGGTAGATTTTGGTTTGCTAGTTACATAGCATTTCTGGTGCACTGCAAATTAGCTAGGAGATAATATATATACTATGAAATTGTACATTTTCAGTTGGATGACTAATTCGTTATTGAGTAAAATAAAAGTCACAGAGAACAAACGAAGATGCCACATCCTTTATTATAGGTGTCATTATCTCCAATAATATTATTACCTCAGTGGCAAAACCAAGGTACAGATACCAGAATTAAGTCTGTTTACACAAGTACTAGTAGTAAAGCAGCAAGATACATGGTTACCTTGTGCTTAAAAGAATCAGGAAGAAAAAAATTTTGTTGACTTTTGAATTAATTTATCTTGCCGAGCAAGGTGGTGAACACCTGTAATCCCAGTGGCTCAGGAGACTGAGGTAGAAGGATCATGAGTCAAAGCCAGCCTCAACAAAAGTGAGGTACTAAGCAACTCCCTGAGATCTTGTCTCTAAATAAAATGCAAACTAGGGCTGAGGATGCACTCACTGGTTGAGTGCCCCTAAATTCAATCCTTGGTACCAAAAACAAACAAACAAACAAACAAAAAAACTTTAATAATTCATCTCAGGCACAGTGGCTCATACCTGTAATCCCAGCAGTTTGGGAGGCTGAGGCAGGAGGATCATGAGTTCAAAGCCAGCCTTAGCAAAAGTGAGGCACTAAGCAACTCACTGAGATCCGGCTCCAAATAAAATATAAAATAGGGCTGGGAATGTGGCTCAGTGGTCATGTGCCCCTGAGTTCAATCCTCAGTACCAAATTAATTAATTAATTAATTAATTAATTAATTAATTAATTAATTAATCTCATTACCAGTTACCGTATATCACTTCATGCTGTGTACAAATGAAGTTTTATTTAATTATATTTGTGTTTTGTTCTTCCATTCACTTCTTTTTCTTATGCTTTATTCTTTGTCACACCAAATATGATCAAAATGGCTTACCCTCAAATTTGAAAATCTTCTTTTACTTTTTATCCAGGAATTTAAAAATATTTCCTGGACCTCTATCAGCTCGAATAATTTCAGGTTCTAATGATCATTCTTATCATCAAAACAAGAGAACCATCTATCAGAAGAAAACATACCCAGGCTTTATCTACGAAAAAGCACTAGAGAAAGGAAAATACAAGCAATGAAATGATAGTCCATGCAGAATCTCAGACTATAATCTCATTTTATTAAATATATAAAAATAGTAAAAGAAAAAAACATTTTTCAGAGCTTTCCTAACATTTGTCTAAATTAAGTAAATAATTTTCCCATCTATTATCTATAATTATTATAGACAGTTTTAGAACTTCAATTCCTAAAGAATTTTGTAAATGTGTAGCTATTGCCTCAATAGTTAATTATATAAACTTTCCAAAACAAGAATGTTAGAAAATACACAAAACGAATGTCAGAATTTGTTAGATTCATCTTTACCTAATGCTTAAGACAAAAATCCAAATAACTTACATAACTTTTTCAGAAGCCTGCAAATTTAACTAATAATATACACCAAAATAGTATAATGATATATCTCATATTTTATAACACACCCTCAGCAATTCCCTCTCACCATCATACCAATTCAAGAATTTTTTTTTAAGAAATGGTTTAAAGGCCACCCCTCTTTCTTTCTTTCCTTCCTTCCTTTCTTCTTTCCTTCTTCTTTTTTTTCCTTCTTCTTTTTTTTCTTTTTTTCTAACAAAAGGCAGCATGAAACAGATATATGGAATTGTGGATATTTCATCTTTACTTCAAGAATCTAAATCTTACATAAATTAAAGCTGATTTATCTTTCCTTTTTAATTTTGCCATCTATGGTAACTTGTGTTAGCTTTTCCTTACTGTGACCAAAATACTGGACCAGAACAACTTAAAGGAGAAAAAATTCATTTTGGCTTCATAGTTTCATAGTTTCAGTTTGTGATCAGTTGGCTCAGTTGCTCTGGGGCTGAGGTGAAGTAGAATATCATGGCAGAAGGGTATAAGGAGAAAACTTACTCAGCTCATGGCAGCCAGGAAGCAGAGAAAGAGGATTCAGGGACAAAAATATTTCCCAAGGTTAAGATCCCAGTGACTTACTTCCTCCATCCATATCACCTGCCTACAGTTACTCCTCAGTAATCTATTCAAATTATTAATTCAATAATGGATTAATGTACTGACTAGTTTGCAACTCTCATAATCTATTTCACCTCTGAACATTCCTGCATTTTCTAACATGAGTTTTTTGGAAGACATCTTATTTCTAAACTACAACATTCCACCTCTAGCCCTTAAAAGCTCAAGCACGTTTCACAACGTAAAGTGTATTCAGTCCATCTCCAAGAGTTCCCATAGTCTTAACAGTTCCAGTAATGCCAAAAGTCCAAATTCAAAGTCTCATCTGAGACTCAAGGCAAACTCCTTTCTGTGAGTGTCTGTAAAGATCAAAAACAAGTTATGGATGTGCATTGTACCAGGGCACAGAGTAAACACTCCCATTACAAACAGGAGAAATGAGAGCCAAAACAAGACCAAAACCCAGGCAGAAAAACAATATACCCAAGACCAGCATCTGGGGCACATGGTGGTGAGATGTAATCTTCAAAGCATTTCTTCAGGCCTACACCTTTGGCCTTTCTGGTTGCAGCCCATGTGACTTCCCTCTGAGGTTGGCTTTGTAACTAGAAGTTTTTCTCCTCAGATGTCCTGGCAAGTCTTAATTCTAGGTGTTTTCATTCTAGCTTCAGTGTCATCCTCATATCTATATGCATTGCACTCTCATGGACGCCCTGAAAGAATTATAACCCTGCTACACTTTGCGTGGCCTCCCAGGCTTTTCTTTAAAATTTCAGTGAGATTTCCATGACCCATTAATTTCAAAATACTGCACTCCTGCAGAACCAGCACTATGTGGATGATGTCAAGAACTGTTACCAGCTAAAGCAGCAGCCATCTCCCTTGGACCATGGATACAGTGGCCACTGAGTACCTGGGTGGCTGAGCATGCAAAGCAAAATATGAAGGTACAATTTCCTAGGCACCCCTGTGCAAGCAGCAGGGGGCCCCCACAATCTCTTCTCAAAGTAGATTTCAATTTTACACCATAGGTATGGTCTTGTTGATTCCTGAGACTCAAGACATTTTTCCTATTGTCTGTATGCAAAGTACTTAATTTTTCTTTAGTGGAATAATCTCTTCAGTAATCACATCTTTTTTTGTCTCCATTTTACATGTGCTTCTCTGGCCAAAGTGTAAGTTTTTAAAATCCTTTTGCTTCTGATTATCACAGTAGACTTGGCTAAAAAATGCAACAACCATGCTACTACCTGAGTGCTTTGCTCCCTTGAAATTTACTCTGCCAGATTAATTAGTCCTTTACCTTTAAATTCAGCCTCACAGAAAGTATCAGGACATGGGGAAAATGTGAGCAAGTTCTTTGCTAGAATTTCCAGTATAGTTCTCACTTCCCTTTGAAACCTTATGAGCACACAGACTCTATTGTTTGTATTCCTAATGACACTCTTGTTTTCTGTGTTCACACCAAAACTGACCATTAAGCTCTGCTTAAAACATTCTAAGGCTTCTCCAGACTTTCCCAAACTCCTTCTAAAATGAGTTTATAGTTTCTGAGGTTCATTCCATTGGTGGCCAGCTCTGTTCCTCTGGGCTTTAGGTAAGGCAGAACATCATGGCTGAGGAAAGCCGCTTGACTTATAGTTGTCAGGAAGCAGAGAGCAATCGTGGAGCCAGGGACACAACATATTCCCTAAGAGCAAGACTCCAGTAGCCTACTTTCTCCACATATACCTCATGTGCCTACAGTTATCACCCAGTGATTCATTCTAATTATTAATCTATAAGTTGATTAATACACTGATTAAGTTATAGCTGTCATAATCTAATAACTTATCCTCTGAACATTTTTGCACTAAAATGAACTTTTATTGGAAACACTTCATTTCCAAACCATCACATAAATGTATTTACCAAAGAAAATAAATTGAAAAAAAATCCTATGTCTTGGTAACTTAGTTCACTGCATTTAAAACAGACTTCCAAACATGGCACATTGTTTTAAGAAAACTGAGTAAGTCAAATATTGTTTGGGCTATTGCTAAGAGTGGGGAGGTTGAGAGGGGTGCCATGCGGGTCCTGCTCGACGAGTTGGGGTCCAGAAAAGACGAGGATGGGGTCTTCAGGGTGGAAGACGATATGGGGTCTTTCTGGACAGTGGCAGTCTGAGGAGCCAAATTCCCCAGGCCCCGGGGTGTAGGTAAAGAATCTCCTCTGCCCCAGTGAGATGAAGAAACACCATTTATTCCAGAAACTACGGAAGCTTAAATACACTATTGGACCACTCAGATCCAAAGGTCACAAACAAAGGGGTGCTCTCTGGCAAGAACACAGTCTATTAGCATAGAATGGGGAAGGATGGAAGGGAGGGGTTGGAAGGTATGGAGAGTGCTCCTACATTGGGCATTCTGCTTTTATATAATTGGTCTCACAATTAGTAATTTTCTCTTCATTGGTAGAAAACAATCATTGTGTCTTCCCATCCTCCCATATCTTATTCAATAATTTAATTGCTTCAGTTTATCTGCTTAGGGATCTGATAATGCTACTAGACCTTAAAACAACACAAAACAAATCAAAACCAAAAATACTTTGAAATAGTCACTCTGTTAAGGCAGAATAACTGTCCCACAAGATCCATTTGCATGGAACAATTCCTATCATGCCAATTCTTACACCAGGCCATTCTCTGGATGTTAGTTTGAAATGGGAGGATATACCATTGGTAAGTATGAGAATGTCAATAATTTTTACAGAGACATGAAAATGGAGATAATTCATGGCTTTTAGCTACCAGTTGCCTAAGTCAGTATGAATGAGTTTCATTTTGGAGGCATGGAGTTAATACAGTCCTTACATAAGCTCTCCTCTATTCTATAAATGTTGTCTAGGAGACGGAGAAGGAAATTTCTTCATATGAGTTTTTAATTTAATTCCTCATTCTTCTGTTAGTCTTTTTTATCTCTGCTAGACCTATTTTCTTTGTGAATTTTCAATGATACATTTTTCCCACTGTAAAATAATTATCTGTTCATTTCCAGATTTACCTTGCCTTCACTATGTTTTTAATCTTCTATAGATTTTCCTCCATTTGATTCTACTATAAAAGGAAGAATCCAGCAATTCCATGAAAATATAAAACATGATCTCAAAATGACATTTTTAAACTTATGAAAAAATGGGTAGGGAAGAAGGAAAAAATAATTAATTGCAACCTTTGAGAAATCCAGGAACACCCAGCATTTTGTCCAATATTAAGCTCATTAGTTCAATTAAAGTTTTCACTTTTAAACTCAAAGCTTCATTATTTATCTTTTAAGTTGAATCACTACATAATATTTGAAAAACAAATATTTGTTGAACAACTTGCTTAATCCTGGAAATAATGAAATGCAACTAATACTAATTCATCATATCACCAATCCCATTGGTTATCTGTTTCAAACAGAAGTTTTATGAAGAAGTTCCTTACTATTTGCTATAGTCCCAAGGTGTCCATCCAAAAATTATGTTTTAAACCTAATTCCCATTGTAGTGGTATTAAGAGGTGGGTCTTTTAGAAACCGATTAATTTAAAAGGGCTCATGAATGAAATTGATGCCTTTATAAAAGAAGTTGAAGGAAACTGACTTGCTCTTCCACTCTGTGAGGACACAGCATTAAGATCCATCTAATATTAACTTATATGCTTGTCAAGACTATAAATCTAACTTATAATGACATCTGTAGTTTTTCCCCTCTTATGCGTGATGCCAGATAGAATATTCCCAGCATGTAACAACGTATTTGCATCAGAAGATAGCCTATAGGCATATGTATATATTTAGATCAACTATAATTAGCTAATGAAACAAAATTGTGTTGGAAGTAATATGAGCATGCAAAGTAGGAGGAGATGTAGAGTTCTTTAGCACAATTTTCTTGGTCTCAGAAGTCTACAGTAGCAGAAGTAGAAGATAGCAAAGGGAAGGTATTCTATTGCCAGAGCCACTGTGCAAATGAAGTTATATATTTCTGAATCTGCAAATTTCCATTTGTAAGTGTCACTGCACTTTTATAATTGGAATTCCTATCATCATCCTATAAGAATAAAATGAGATATACATTTGTATGCATGTGTGTGTGTATATATATATTTCTATTTTTCCTTCTTTTTATTTGTTTTCATGAGAAAGTCAAATTTTATACAGGCACTACATGTACACCTGACCAACTAAATATTCTGATTAAATACTATAGTTCCTTAAGAAACTGTTCTTTAAGTATTGCTTTTGCCTACTCAAAATTCTTACAAAATGCAATAATATTTACTAGAATTATCTTTAGAAATGTAATTTACTAAAATAATATAATTTAAAACAACAACAAATTTTCAGTCTTTTGACATAATATAATGTAATTTGAAAGAGTTTATCTTAAGGATACAAGTGAGTCCTGAAAAAAATTTAATATTAAATATTTCATGATCAGTGACACATTTATAAAGGAGAAGCATTACTGATTTTCACTTTCAGCACTCTCCAAATGTGGCAATTGCAGGTTGCCAATTATACCTACAAAGTGCATTGAACTCAAAACTAATTTAGGAAACCACTGATTTAAAAAAAAACACAGCTAATAATAATTATAAAAGTGCAAAACTGGAATATAACATACAGTTCAGATAAAGATTAGTAATTGCATCTATTGCTAAATTATCAAAAAATTGGGTCATGAAGAAATACTGTTTTAGGTTGTGACAAAACTAATTTGCGAGAAAACTCGTTAATACTATAAAAAAAATTAATAAGTTTACATGCCAAGCAAAAACCACATATCAATATTCATTCTATCTGCATTAAGATCTTAATAACAGCTAAAGCCATAAAATAATTATATTAATGCATTAATATTTATTGATAACTTTTGGAAATTAATTTTGTAAGAATGATACAAAGGGTAAATATTTGTAGGTTAATATTTTTTAGTGCATAGAAATTGGAAAAATATAATCTTTTTCAAGACTAAAAACACTAAATAAGTTAAAGTTCTCCTACATAGTTAAGACACATCCACTGTTAGAAACAGTTTTATATCTTAAAGTGTAAATATAGTAGTAGTATACTTTAGAAAATAAAAATATTATTGATCCAAAACAAAAATATGGTATTGCTAGGCAATGTACAAAATAAGGGGCATAAAATGTCATTATATAAAGAAAGTACCCAATTTTGGCATTAATAAAATAATTGCAAATCAAAACATCTTTTTTTTTTTTTTTTTTTTTGGTACTGGAGATTGAACTCAGGGGCACTCTACAACTGGGCCACATCCCCAGCCCCATTTTGTGTTTTTTTTATGTAGAGACAGGGTCTCACTGAGTTACTTAGTGCCTCGCCGTCGCTGAGGCTGGCTTTGAACTCGCAATTCTCCTGTCTCAGCCTCCCTAAGTGCTGGGATTACAGGCTTGAGCCACTGCCTGGCTTCAAAACACCTTAAGTAAACAGTTTTTCACTTTGCTGATTTTCATAATAAAAAGCAAAACAACCAACTAATGGTGGCAAATCCATGTGGAAATATGCACTTTTGCATACATGTATTACATATAGTTGTTATAAAGAAGTAAATATACTCCTATCTTCAAAATTTTTCTCATTTTTATATATTAAAAATCACCTTATTAGAAAATATTTTAATGTTTATTAAATAATTAAAGAGCATGAAATCATCAGCATTATGCTAACAGCTGGAAGGTCTTAGAATTAAGATTTTCCTCCACAATTGTAAGGTTCAATAAAAAGCATATATTAGGCACAGTTTATATGATAGGTCTTTATTTAATTTATATTCTGTGTATAAAAAGATAAATAATATTTTGTTTATGAAGGCTTAAAACTTGGGGTGTATGTGTGTAAAAGAGAGAGAAAGAGAGTGATAGGAGTAAAAATTTTATTCAAGTTTACTACACTAAATGTCTGCAATAAAGATAGATTTCTGGCTCCTAAATGCAGTAGGAGAGTATTAATATATAAAAATAAAAATGATCTCTACCTCAGCCCTTCTGAGCCTTAAATTTGTTTGTTTTTGCTATTCTTTTGCTTCTTTTATATTATTATTTTTATTACCTCCTAAATTCTCCATTGCCATGTGTAAAATTCCATCCTCAATGACCTGGCCTTCCCTTTCATACTGAAAAGAGCTAGCCTTTGCAACCAATATGATATAGTGGAAAGCATGGTGTATAGCTTCTCAGAGTAGATAATAAAAGACCTTGCAGCCTCTATTTTTCTCTCTTTCCTATTAGTCATTCTTATACTATTCTTATGACACATTATGAGGACATTCAAGAAATTCTAAGGAGTGTCCATATGTGGAAGAACTAAATCTTCTTGCCAATAAACATAGCCAACTTGCCAGATGTACTGGCAAATGAATATCCATTTATGCATTTAAGTCTTCCAATGATCACAGCTCAAGCCGATATCTTCCCTGCAACCTCAAGAGACACCATAGACAAGAAATCTAAGCCATTCGTGTATTCTTGACAGCACAAAAATCTGGGGACAACACAGTCCTCATTTTGTAGGGTTCCAATATACACAAATATCAATAACTGCAGTTTAGTTAAATAAAACTAGTCCCCCAAGAACACTCTTCTACATTCAGCTTGCATACTATATGAAACAGGAGTAAATACATAGCATATAGACTTTACTGCTAGTTCATGTGTCCGTAAATATCTGTGTAAATAAAAAGGCATAACATATTCAGAATTAATTTTGTCACTTTTATCAAATTCTATTACTGACTGATACCTACACCTCCATTACTGAGTTTATTCACAGACAGCAAAGCATGGAGTTGTGTTGCATCTTTGTCTCCTAGTGATAAATCCATGTGACATTTAACAAAAATGGATAAATTTTCTTCACTGTGAAAATAACTATAGGATTAAATCCAAAAGTAATGAAATTATAGAAGAAATAGCTTACATGGGAGTGTTAACCCTACTATCATTTAAAAACTCCATGTAGGTAGCCAGGGGATCTTGGTAGAAATAAACTTGACAACATAAAGACAAAAAATGATTATGCCCAGGGCAGGAGGGTGGCCCATGCCTGTAATCCCAGCAGCTAGAGGAGGCTGAAGTAGGAGGATCGCAAGTTCATAGCCAGCTTCAGCAATGAGCAAGGCCCTAAGCAACTCCAGGAAACCCTGTTTCTAAGTAAAACAAAAAAGGGCTAGAGATCTGCCTCAGTGATTAAATGCCCTGGGATTAAATGCCCTAGTATTAAAAAACAAACAAACAAAACAAAGCAATGATTTTGATGAAAATGTAGAGATTCCCTAGAAGTAATGTCAGCAAAATATTTCACATTAAAGTAACTCTTAGAGATACATCATAACATTAAAATCAAAGATAATAAAATGCTATAAGTGTATCCAAACTTAGAAAAAAATATGTCAATTTGTTAATGGCACAGAAAAGAAAATGTTCATTGAATAAGAAGGCAAATGTTATTAAACTACATGAACATTTTGTTTTTACAAATAAATAATACACTATTATTTTTTAAAGTCTTAACAGATTGAACATTGTGTTTACTTATTCATTTATTTATTTTTGTGATGCTTGGTATTAAACCCAGGGCCTCACATTTAGTAGGCAAGCACTCTATCTCTGAGCTACATCTTAAGTCCTAAACATCATTTTCATTTTTTTTTACTTCACTTTACATTTGTAACTAAATAAGTGACTTTAATGTTTAGACAAAAATTTAAAAGTCACTGAAAAAATAGTATTTTCTCCATTGATTATTAAGGTTATATTGCTGCATCCCTATAATATGCAGGTTTTAAGTCTTTTGAATATATACCAAGAAATGGGATAGCTGGGCCATAGGCTGGTGCCATCCCTAGTTTCTTGAGAAATCTTCATACTGCTTTCCAGAGTGGTTGTACTAATTTGCAGTCCCACCAACAATAATGAATGTACCATTTTCTTTACATCCTAGCCAACAGTTGTTATTATTTGTGTTTTTGATAGTTGCCATTCTGATTGGCTTGAGATGAAATCTTTGCAGGTTTGATTTGCATTTCCCTGATTGCTACAGATATTGAACAGTTTTCATCTATTTACTGACCATTTGTGTTTCTTTTTTAGGAAAAAATGGATGAAGAAAATGTGGTATACTTAAAAAATGGAGTTTTATTTAGTCATAAAGATGAGTGAAATTATGGCATTTGCTGGTAGGGAGATGGAACTATTGAACATCATGCTAAATAAAATAAGCCAGACCCATAAAGTCAAGTATAGAATGTTTTCTCTCATACGCAGAAGCTAGGCCAGAATAAGGGGAAAAATAAAATGGAGGGTGGGGATTCTATGAAAATAGTAGAGAAATCAGTGGATCAGAGGAAAGAGATTGAGGAGGAATGAGGAGGGAAAGGAAAAGGAAGAAGTGGTAGAATTAATATGACCAAATTTCCCTGGTGTATATATGAATATACCGCAGTGAACTCACTTTTATGTATATACATAATGCAATAATTTAAAAAAAAACTATAAACAAACAGAAGAAAGATCAGTAAACTAGAGGAAAGAAAAAAGAGAAAGGGAGGAAGTAAGAAGGACTGAGTTAGAGCAAATTATACTCTATGCTTGTAACATTATGTCAGATCAACCCCAATGTCATGTAAAACTATAATGAAATAAAAAAAAAAAATAAATAAATAAATAAATATTATGTTGCATGGTGTCAGTCAGCATGGTCATTTTTACAGCCATACAGTGTTTTTTTCAAAATGAGAACTAAATTTTTTTCAAATTATAGAAAAATTATAGAGTTTGGGGGTAAATTCTTGCATAATTATATGGCTAAAAAACTCTGTTACACACTACTCATTATATGTCTTAGGGCTGAATATTGAGTCCATTTACCTCAGCTTTTCAAATTTTTGAACTAAATAGTATAGCTTTCTGTCAGTCATTGTAAGCCTGCCTCCACAGCTAATTTTTCCCTTTAGTATAATAGTTGGTAATCAAGCTCTTTATCTCTTTCTTTACTTCATCTCTTGTAGCTGCTGCCTGAAATGAATAAAACCATCCTGGAGATAAAATTATACCTTTTAGAAAAACAATGTTTATGATTCATGAAGACTATCTGTTAGAACCAAAAGCTTTAGTGCATCAAGAAGAAAGTAAAAATTTTTGAAAAATATTCAGCCTCAAATTAATACCATACTTGATTTTTATATTACTAATGTCTTCATGGCCCAGAGGATTATATCCTTCCACTTCTCTTACCACAGTATTCAATCATTTTGAATGAATTATTCACATTAAACAACTTGAATAATGGAGTTTTTACTCTGATGACTAACAAATCTTTCTCCTCATCTGAAATGTTTTTTCTAATTTCCAGATGTATACAGCCCAAGCGTACCTGGACTTTTTGTTTGGATGTTCCATAGTCACTTTGAAAGAAATATATCATAAGATTATTTTATTTGCCACATTGCTTTCCTGAATCCTTATATTGTAACAAAATCCAGAAAAAAAAATTGGCTCTAGTAACTTAAGCACAGAACAAACTAGAAGCAAAGAGAAGAATGTATTTTTGAGAAAAATTTGGGAAATAACTATAAGGGTTTTCTGAAAAAATTG
>PVHX01005944.1:89236-106346 GCA_004024805.1 Geosciurus inauris
TTTGGTACTACAGATTGAACTCAGGGGCACTCGACCACTGAGCCATATCCCCAGCCCTATTTTGTGTTTTATGTAAAAACAGGGTCTCACTGAGTTGCTTAGTGCCTCACCGTTGCTGAGACTAGCTTTGAACTCGCGATTCTCCTGTCTCAGCCTCCCTAAGTGCTGGGATTACAGGCTTGCGCCACCGTGCCTGGCTGCCATATTATCTTTAAAATCCTTGTCTGTGATGATTTCAAATCTGCTATGGCTCAATGTCTGCCATACATTTCTCGCTCTCTTTTTTTCTATTATGCATGAGTCTTTATTGTAGAAATTTTGTTTCTAATCCAGCATTTTAAACTGTAGTTTGTGTGCAATTGGTGGTGTTACTTGCTTTACTTTGTGATTTGTCACATGCTAGGAGCAAAGTTTTGACTGATTTTCCTTATGTACTGGATTATTTTTCTTTGAGTCTTAATCACTATCTGTAAATCAATGTATAAATAACTTTATATTAAATGATGAATTAATTTAATGATCAATGATGAATTTGTGATTGTGATTCAATGCCTGGGGGTGTTGGGTCACTGCAACAAAATAAGAGAAAGGGGAGAAAATCAATTTTATTTACCTACAGTGTGCTTAATAATCACTTGGCTTACATTTCTGGTCAGTAAATATAAGCCAAGTAAAGACTTGACCACCATACTTGCATTAATTTCCTATAAGAATGAATTGTTGGATAAATCATAAGGCTAAGAATCAGGATCATCTGAATGCCTGGTAGGAGAGGAAATGTGTAAAAATAATTAAGCAATGATTACCTATTTAGACCATAGAAACTGCTACAAAACTAAGAACCATAATAGTTGTGTATTTTGAAACTTTTTCAGTCCCTCCAACCTAATGCCTTTTCTCCAGTAAATAACACTAATGATGGTTAGCATTTCAAGATTCTCTTAAATAATGCTAGCACTTTGATCACATTGATAACATGCTATGACAATAGAATAGTTTGGTAAACATGTGGTTCCTTTTTTACGGAAATTATCTTTGATGGATGATAGATAATACTGGTATTGAGGACCAAAGGGTAGAATAAGCAGGATATCTCTTATGGTTCAGATGTGGCTTCCCCCAAAAGCTTACATGTGAGACAATGCAAGAAGGTTTGGAAGAGAAATGATTGGGTTATAACCTTAACCTAATCAGTGAATTAATCTCTGATGGGATTAGCTGAGTGGTAGCTCAAAGCAGGTGGGGTGTGACTGGAGGAAGTTCTTTGCGGGTATGGCTATGGCATATATATTTTGTATCTGGAGAATGGAGTCTCTCTCTCTCTGCTCTCTGCTCATCACATGAGCTGCTTCCCTTTGCTACACACTCCGTGGTGATGTTCAGCCTCAACTCAAGCCCTCTTGTTCATGGACTGAGACCCCTGAAACCTTGAACCCTTAAATAAACTTTTCTCTCCTAAAATTATTCTGGTCAGATATTTTAATCACAGCAGCGAAAAACTGACTAAACCAATGCCTTCCTTTATTTTCCTTTCATATTTGCCTTTTCACTATATTATGGTTGATGTATACTATATAATATGGTTCCCTTGCTTTGGGGTTTCTAAGTGGGTTCTGTCAGGAGGAGTTGTTTCGGGAGATTCAAAGAAGGAAACAATGTAACCAATGATTTTCCCTTGGCTTCTTCTCTGTGGGAGCACCTTGGGCCAGTTAGACTTTTTGACTAAAGGTCATAAACTCTTTTAAGGAATTTCTCCATCTACTACTCTACTTCTCTTTGACCATCAGCTCAAGTGTGCTAACTTACCTGCTAATAGCCCTACCACACTAAATATCCCGTAAAATTTTTCTAAAACCTCCTCAAATTAATGTAGACTGTTTATTCCCAAAACCTATGTAAATCATGATTTCCATCTCATAAAATGCCCCAGTAAAGACAATCTATGTTGGCTGGCAACTCTATTCTTCATTGGCATTCTAGTACTGAAGCCAATACTCATATCTTATTCTTTATTCATTTAGCATTATCCTCATCTGCAATATATAGTGTCATATTTGTCTAATTAATTTTAATGTTGCCATGAAAATAGTAAAGATCGCCATGAAAGTATGTCTAATGTCTCAAAACAGGCTAAAATGACACATGGCACTATCACACTATACCACTCACATTCTTTTAGAGAAGATCAAAACAGCTCCATAGGTATATGACATATGAAGTCACAAAGGATCACATGCTTTGAAATTCCGTTTGGTTCAATGCTTTCTGTCACTTTTTAAAAATCATCAACACTTTCCCCACTTTGGACTTTGCTAATGAAGTTTCATGGAACAGTTGAGCATACTTACGAGAAGAAGAATGAATACAATATGAGTATATCATTACTTGCGGAACTGTTCACATACAGCCTTTGCTATGTTTCATAAACATGTGATTGCAATGGACCTTTGATTTCTGGAGTTTAGTAAGACTCAAAGCAAGTTTAAATAAAGGAAGCATTTTATTTCCGAGACTGAGAAAGTGAGTTTGCTAAATTCCATGAGATGCCCAGGTTTTCATTTGAACCAGGACTTCAGTTGAATGTACAATGAAGGCAATGGTATTTCAAGAAACAGACTAACCAAGGAAATTTATCTTATTCTTTCTTAGTGGTGTTATTTCTTTGTATTTGCTTAGGCTAAAAATGATAACAGCAGAAAAGGGAAGGAAAGAGCAATCCATAGCTTTATTTCAGTCCTCCCTTACCATTAGTAAGGCAAATATAGACAGTACTGGCATGTCAGAAGTGAAATAAAAACAACTGAATTAATTTTGTGCAGTGTTTCCATTGTTCTGGTAAGAATGAAACACATGTATATGTTATGAATTGTGTATTTGTTATTGCTCATAGGTATTTACTCTTCTCATATTTTCTTTGAAAGCTGCAAACAGTAAAATCCATAATAACAATAGAAATTTTGGTTGTCTATATTTAGAACAACATTAATTAGCAAATATAAAAATACTATAATTTGAGAAAGCAAAACATCTGCAATGGAGTTTCTTTCCTGCACACTTAACATACCATTCCCTCCACCCCTATCCCCTCAACTTTTCATGTTACTCTGGGCTCCCAAAATTATATAGCTAGATCTGAAGAAGAATACAGTCACATCACTAAAGAATTCAGGGGAATCTAAGAAATATATACATTAATATATAAACACATGTACACACACACATACAGACACACATACATATACTATTTACACGCTTGTGCCCCAGAAAATTGGGACATCAGATTTTAGTTAAGAAACAATGGTCACTTCTAAAATATGCTTGTTAAATGTTATCTAAAATTCCACATGTTCACAGGATTCTTTTTATTTTTTTCTGAAAATTCATGTGGTTAAAATTCCATAATTAGGTAGATTAGGTACTGATTAGTTTCTAGAATGTTTACCACAATACTATCAAACTGTTGAAAATTCACAGACAAGTGAAATGCCTAGGGGATGACTGGAGTTCTGTACCTTACACCCTTAGTACAGTTTTGTGGATAGGTTATACAATGAAGAATCTTAGTAGCTGCATCTTTCCTACTATGTGCTCAGGACTGTTTTCTAATTCACACTCACGTAGTCCCTCCAGGAAAGTACCAAAGTCCTCCTAAATCAAGTGCCATGCTTTTCTCTTTTATAGTTTTCTTAACAACAGAAAAAAAATTCAGCTTTCACACATAAAAATTTCCAAAAATTCACTTGGTTGTTTACTAAGTGTCTTAGTTTTTAAAAAGTCAGTATCAATTTTGAAACAAGAAAAAGAAGGGGAAAAAAACCCATAAAACATCCAAATAAATGAATGTCCTAAATAAGTGTTCAGATATACACGTGTATTAGGTGCAAAATTTTCACATTTTATTAAAGAATGCAGAATTTTTATCTTCTTTGTACTATGATGGATTTAAATTATTGTTTTAATCTGATACCAGGAGAGACATTCCAATTCCCAAAGCTTTGACATCTGTGCTCTTTGCTCAATGTTTTTATTAACTCAATTTAATGGAACCTTTTTTATGGTGACCTTAAGAATTTAATAACTCCTCCATGCAAGGACAATACCACCTGCAGGCTCCACTGGGATTAAACTGTGGTAGTTCAATATGTCTGCTGGAACACATTAAAGAAAAGAAAGGGCGGAGGGAGAAGCAGCTACACAAATCAGTCACTTCCCTCTGACTGACAAGTACTGCTACTGTTTATGATGGTCAATCCCAGACGTGTGTAGAAAATTTTGATGTTTGCTAAGGTAATATGCAGCTCACTCACAGCTTCTTAACAATATTAATCTAACTTTGATCATGTCAGATATGCTAGCAATCTTCAATTCCAAGGTGTCTTTCCTCTTGACAGACATTCTGCATATTTTATAGATACGATCAATATGTTATTAGTCAACAACCTGACGCTAGCCAATGAATTAGTCCTTTTCTGTCAACCTAGCAGTTTCTAGTCTTGTGTAACCTCATTCCCTCAGTATAGATGGGTCCTGGCTTAATCCAATTAAGATAAAATTAACTTTTTTCCTTGTGGTACTCTCTATCTATGTTAATTCAAATCTCTGAGGACAGCTGCTCCAAGCAAATAATTTTATGCTTGACCTTTTATGTGCAAGATTAAAGTGGTATAGATATATGCATGGGAAGTCAATGAGCTGTCTATTTTTGCCCTCCTTTAACTTCCTAGTAGTACTGGAAAAAATTCAACTGCACACAGAGAATTGCTAAATGACAGTGATATATTTATTTGGGTTGGAAAAAGGACTCTGTCACTTTAGCTTTGTGTTTAGTATATGTGGTATCTTTGTCTTTTTGAAAGGTAAATTAATAATACGAGATGACATTACTATGGGAATTATTACAGATTTGACAAGCAAAGGATGCTTTAATCATCTATAATATGCAAACTAATCATTTACCCTCCTGGTACTCATGCAATAAAATGACACTACCTGCTAAGAAAAATAGAAAAACTACAATTGGAAAGATTATTTCTCATTGCATAAACACATTAAATCTAGGCTTTCTCTGTCATTTGACCAATACAATGATTATGTTATTATGATAACATAGCAAGCTTTTTTCCAAAGCAGCTAGGATGCACAACTTTAAGGTTCAGTGACTGCCATGTTTTAAAGATTACAGATCTAGTAAGCTACAGGAAAACATTTGCAAGTTTGTCTCCTGAGTAAAATTGTTTCCATTTTTCTATCACTTTCTTCTTCTTCTTCTAGCCCAACACTACTTCTACCCCTAAGGAGTCTTTGGTCTCTAACTTCCTTTGAGGTATTTAGGGAGATCTTACTTTTCTTCTCCAAATAAAGCTTATTCTGAAGAAAAAATAAATGACAAGTCATTTCCATTTCTATGTGCATTTAAAGAAATATACTGTCTCCTCATAGATTTATGAGAATGAAAGTCTTTGATCCTGCAGCAGAGATGTGAAATATCAATAAGGAAACAGTGGAATAATTTTATTTCAGCAAGCAGATACCATGAGAGACATTTGAATTCCATGGTATTTGATTATATCTGACTGTTGCTAGGAAAAACCATAGGAAGCAAAGATTCTACCGGTAGAGAACAGGAAAAATGTTCAGCTAAGACTAAAGAAATAGATTATTTTATGTTTTTGATTTAATGCTACAATCCTGTGTACTAAATATGTATGTTTATTATAAAATGTTTTTATAAAGAGTAAACATTAACACTATCAGACCTCATTAATAAAACAAAATTGCCAAGTTTCCTCAACTTAAATATACTATAATTAAGCATTTTAGTTTAATCTTTTATTAAAGAAAAATTTGTTAAACATATTTGGAAAGTCAATATTTTGAATGGCCCACATATTTATTTTTATCTTCAGTAATTATTGTTTTTTGCATTTCAACCCTTTTACCTGAGACTTTCTGGTTTTCATCTTGTCTAAAATCAATTCTTTGGAATTTCTTCATGTAGAATATCTAGTGATAGAAATGTTTGTTCAATTTTTACTTACTTAAATGTTAATGAATCAGTCTCTTTCCTGAAAAATCTTGCTGGTTATACAAGTCTATAGTAGAAATCATATTCTCTGAGCCTATCAAAAATATTTTTAGTCCAGAAGTTGAATAAGGAGGATTGTGAATTCAAAGACAGCCTCAATAAATTAAAATTAAATATAAAAAGGACTGGGAATATGGCTTGTGGATATAGCTTGATGTATATTTGTATCAACCTACCTATATATACATATATATTATATTGTTACTTTGGTTTCCATTATTGACATGGAAAAGTCAGGCAACTGGTGTCTTTTCTTCCCCTTCTATATAATCAATATTTTCTCTTTAAGTTTTTATGATTATATTCTTTTCTATTAATGTTGTATAAGGGACATTTGCCTTCCTTTATTCTATTTGGAATTCATTAGAATGACCCACATAGACATTTTCTCATCTGTTCTAGAATATACTTTTTCTTTTCAAATAAATATTCAATTCCATAGGGCCCTCAAAAATTTGTAATTTCTGTATGTATTGGATTAATTTTAGTTAATCTGTTTCAATTCTGTGCTTATTTCCAGAGGCATCTGGAACTTTGTGGGACACTTGGCCAAGACAGTAAACTGCAATAATGAATGACGATTGTAGTCCTGGGCTAGGATTGGAGGCAGACCAGAAAATAGCTGCCCTAGCTTTTCAGCATCGCCAAAAGAAAGTGAACTGCCTGAATTTGCACTTGGTTGCTGTTTGGTTCTCATGATATCTGCCATTGAGGAGAGTAATACAGGCTGGTTTTGGTTGCATTAATAGAGGAGTATGAAGGACTGTTACCCTTGGTGAGACAAAGGCTCTCCTGAGACCTAGATCTTCCCTTGCATGATTACTAATCTAAAAACAAAATGTAAGTCTTGTAGCTAAGAAAGGAGCCCTGCCTTTGTCTTCATGCCTTTCTCCTTTCTGATGTTAGCCTGTGATTTCTTCCTCCTTCTGGACCGCACATTTTGCCTTTATTGAAGCCTTACATGAGTGTACCCTGTGGAGTGCTGTGAGCCTTTTAATTACCTGACCCTGTGTAACTGCTGCACAAGCATTTGTGAGATATCCTCAGGGCAAAAGCACCTTGACAATATGCTTGCCTCCTGCTCACCATTTAAGTTTCGTACCTTCTTTGTTTTTAACCTTTTAGAATTTCCTATTTTCCTGCCAAGGCAACTTTCGAGTTAAAGTTTTTAAAAAATATTTTATTGAGAAGTTCTAGATGCTTTCAATTGGAAGGTCATTTAGGATACCTAATATATCAGACTGCCTGGATGAAAGGCAATGAGAATTAATATAAAAAGACATAGAAAATTACCTAAAGGAGACACCCTTTTTATTATGTCATCAATGTATTAAGAATTATTTTTACCAAAAGAAAATTTTAATTACTCATCTTATATACAATCATCGCTACTAGTATCACATGCATGAATGCTTACCTTAACACACATACACAACCACCCATGCCCACACACCACTACTTAATATTATGTATTTGTATGTGATTTATAGAGAGAAGAGGTCAATAACTCTTAAATGTTAAACATATTCTCTTTCCAAAATATTGTCCTCATTTTTGTTACCGTTAGGAGATAGTCCGTCATTTAAACGTGCTTCAGACTTTATTCCATATAAAATGGAAAATGAGCATGAGAAAGGATAAGCCTTATCTATACTTTTTATTCTAAAGTGAATGAATCTGTCATCTTTTTCATTGATAACATGTTTTAATGGGAAAAGAAGGAAAAAAAAAACTGATTAGTGCTTTGGTAAACTGGAAGAAGTCTTCAAGGAAGATATATATACCACTTCAGGAAGGGAAAAATAAGAAGAATTCAGGGTACCCAGGGTACCACAGGCAAAGCTGAGCATGTGTGTTTAGTTCTAGCCCAGTATCCTCTGATAGCTTGTGAAAAGAAGCATCAGAGCTACCTCTGATGCACTTCCTTGGCAGGCTGTGTCTATTTGGCAGAGCAAAGGGAAAGGCCCCTTATTGCTTACCTGCGTACTACCTGCTTGGCTCCTTTTTAATTGGCACCTGCCCCTTGTTCAAGTGGTGGGTGGCAGAGCCTCAGTGTGCGCCCTGCAGCTGAGCAGGTATGACCATCCAACTGCCTTCAAAAAGATTCTAAGCTTCATTTCTGAGCTTCGGAGGTTTTAGTTGGTTTCATTTGTACAAAACCTACAAGTAAACCTTTCACCCGAAAAAAGATAAAAGAAAATTTCACATAGAGATATCATCCAGGGGCCCAAACAAGGAGACAGCTGGAGATAGACTATTTTAAAATCTGTTCTGCTGGTTCTGATAACTTAAAAGAAGGAGAAAAAAAAAATGCTATGTAGTGCTCAGAGGGTTGAAATAAGGCACACTCTGGTGACTTCTTTCCTTTGGACCTGTGCCCTTCTTATTAGTTAAAGAGGTTATTTTTTCCTATAAAGAACATATTATTACAGTGAACTAAAAATACGGAAAGTAAAAATTTTAAAAATTCAATGGAAGAAAAAAATGGGATGTGTCTTAATTGAATCACTGTTAAAATAGAAAATCTGTCAAAATATTTTGGAGATTTGGATAAAACTCACATTTATTATTATTATTTGACATAGAATTCAGTTGGCATGCCTATATTTCTAGTTTGATTTTAATGGTAAATAATCATTGAGAAATATCTTTCAATCCAGATTCACAAGTACTATTTCTATACTATTCTTTTATTTTTAGTAAACAAATGTCACCATTTTCTACACAGAGAGTAGCTCACTTTTAGACAAAGAACAATTTGACTAGATGCCACAAAAAAATGTTCTATTATTACACCTGACCTAGTTAAGTTCCTTAAAGTTCAGAATTGGGCTACTTAACAACATTTTTTTCTATTCCTAATATTTTGTACATGATATAGAGTACTAAATATCAAGTATGTTTTCTTTGAATCTCTGTAAAGGAATCTGCAGTTCTTGCAGTGAATTGTGGATACTAAACTATTAATGAATTATGTCACACACACGATTCATGGCATGTGTTTTCTATGTAGGGACAACTGTTGAACTCTCCTAACTTCTTGTTCTTCTGGTGATGGGAGACAAAGGATCATCAATACATTGTCAGACCAAACACATTCCCATACCCTCTGACAGTTCTGTGTCACAAAAAGTGTTCAAGATCTGGAGTTCAAGTACAAGATTATCTGCTCACTCTCTCTGCAGTGAAGAGGGAAAAATGAAGCAAAAATTTTAACTGAAAAGCTTCAAGTTCTTTTTCTGAAAAAAATGGAGGCAGTGATTATATCTAATCCACAGAGTTCTTGCAAAGAATTAACTGAATGAGTTCATACAAAACAAATCATGAGAATGGTTGGCATTAGTTAACACATAATTATTTAAAAAGCAGTCATTATAAAAAAATAGGAAGCTCTCTATTAGTCAACTAATTGAGAAAGAAGTTAAGAAAGAATATAAGAAAATCTGGTCTCTAAAACCTATCTATGCTTTTTGAAAAGTTTAAATTCCTAGGGAAAAAGCCATATCTCATTATTTTGTTTCCACATTTATTATACGTATTTATTTTATTATTTACTCAGATTTAGAGACATTGGGGAAATAATCTTTCAAGTACAACTTAGAAAGGTAACACTTGGTGAGTGTATTTTAAGGAAATAATTATGTAATAATAAAAATTTATAATTGTCACTGCTTGCATTTTTGTTTTATAGAGTTTTGAATTTTACCATATGTCAAAAATACTTGTATTAATATCATAAATTATAATTTTATAATTAAGTGATAATACACATAAGTATCTTAGTGCAGTGTCTATTATATTTTAAAAATCCCATAAAAGATAGTTTTATTAATCATTGCTGTTATCATCTTTACCGTTATCAATTTTATTAGTAAAAGCATTATTGCTAATTATTAGTAAAAACACATTACTTCTTCAGAAAATAGTATTTGAATATTCAGTTCCTATTTAGTTTTTGAAATACTACTTAAATATAAGAGGAAATAAGAAGAAACAAAGTATACATATTCACATAACATCCACTGATAGAATGATAACCTGAAATAGCATTTGTTTGCAGGCTTTTAATGTCTAGGTGTGTGAAATACACTTAAAGCTCATGCTCATAAAACAGGGATTAGTCCTTTTCCTTTTACTTTATTTTCTGTTTTTTAAAAAAATCTTTGTGGAGTGTTCCTCAACATTTTGTTTTCAAATGTCATTCTCAGCAGTAAGAATAAATCTTTCTCAGTTAAGCTTTTTCCTTCACCTGTATATGTATGCCATCTTATCATATTTACTGTGAATTACTGAGAAGTCATAGGCATATTGCTAGAAAATGTTATAATACATACCATATCCCATTATGTTTACACTAAGTACAGAACTGAAGTTTAAAATTTGAAGCAAAAAGCTACAAATAATATAAAAACATGTTTATATAGAGAGGACCCTAGATCCCCTGAAAATAAATACTTTGAATTATATTTAACTTGAGTAAGGGTCAGCTACTGATCATGATGTCATACAAATGACTCCATTTAGTTTACGAAACTTGTTAACTATAAATTTTTAAAAAAATTTTTGATGAATATGTAATAACTATGTGTGGGGATATGTGTGATGTTTCACTGTATAATGAAACACTTTATAATGTATACATAGTGTAATATCAAATTAGGATAATTAGCATATCTATAACTTTGAACACACCATTTTTTTGGTGTGATGATGGCATTAAAATCCTACCTTCTATTTACTTTGAAATATAGAATGAATTGTTATAAAGTATAGTCACCCCCCTGTACAATGGAACATAAAAACTTAGTCCCATCTGACAGTAGCATTCCACCCATTGACCAACTGCCTCCATTCCTTCTTCCCATATTCTCTTCAGCTGCTAGGAAACACTATTCTACTCTCAATTTCTATGAGAGCAACATTTTCAGATTCCACATATGTGTGAAAATATGTATGCCTGTCTCACATCATTTAACAAATACTTTCAGGATCATTCATATGGTTGCATATAACAGGATTCATTCTTTTTATTGCCAAATAGTATTTGTGTGTGTATACGTTTTCTTTATTCATCCAGTGATGGACACTTTCATGGATATTTTATTCCCTAGAATTCCATTTTTTTTTTTTTTTTTTGTACTGGGGACTGAACTCAGGGGCACTCGACCACTGAGCCTCATGCCCAGCCTTATTTTGTGTTTTATGTAGAGACAAGGTCTCACTGAGTTGCTTAGCACCTCGCCTTTGCTGAGGCTGGCTTTGAACTCACAATTCTCCTGTCTCAGCCTCCCAAACTGCAGGGATTACAGGCGTGCGCCACAGTGCCTGGCTTAGAATTCCATTTCTTGACACTTGTGAATAGTGCTGCAATGAACAGGGCAGTGTGATGTCTCTTTGACATATTGACTTCATTTTCATCTGAGTGTTTCAGTTTACTATTTCATCAATGTGACCAAAAAACCTGATAAGAAAATATAAAGAAGGAAAGGTTTATTTTGGCTCAAAATTTCAGAGGTTCAGTTCATGGTTGGCTGACCACATAGCTCTGGGCCCAAAATGAGGTAGAAAATCAAGGTGAAAGGATGTGGCAAAGGAAAGCAGCTCAGAACATGGATGGTCAGGAAGCAGAGTGAGAGCTCCACTCTCTAGAGACAAAATATAAACTCCAAAGTCAGAACCCCAGTGACCTATTTTCTGCAACTACACATTACCTGCCTGTAGTTACCTCTCAGCTAATTCATATTAGTGGGATAATATACTGGTTAGGTTACATCTCCCATAATCTAATTATTTTACCTCTGAAAGTCCTTGCATTTACTCACACCTGAGCTTTTTGAGGACCTCTTATATCTAAACTACAATAGTAGGATAATTTAATTGTATGGTATTTCCACCAACTGCATGCCCACATTTATTATGACACTATTCATAACAGATAAGACATGGAATCAGTCTAGGTATATATCAAAAATGAATGGATGAAGAAAATGCAGTATGTATACACAATGAAAAAAATACTAATTTTTTTTATCTTTTGAGGAATCTCCATACCCTTTTTTTTAAAGGTTATTTCTTTTCCTACATGACTAACATGATGGACTAAAACATCATTTCTGACCTATTATAATTTAATGATAATGAAATTAGCTATAATTTTTATTGTTAATATTCTTTTTTTAAATGACAGACATGTTTGTCTGCAATTTTTTATACTTTATTTTTATTCATTTATTATTTTTATATGGTGCTGAAGATCGAACCCAGTGCCTCACCCGTGCCAGGCGAGTGCTCTATTGCTGAGCCACAATCCTAGTCCCTATTGTCAATATTCTTGTAAAGCATTAATATCATTATCCTATCTGAAAATCTTGCTTTGATATTGTTCATGTTTTTGATAATTTTATTCTATTCACAGTATGCACACTTGTTTCTATTCCTCTCATACCAAACCGATCAAATCTAGTAGAGGCCAGTAAGCAGCTGAGTATTTTCTTTCCTATCAGCTCTAGTGTCATGGCATTGTAGCCAAAGAAATTCACTTTGTACAGCACACCATTTAGGTGGACAGAAGCTGGGTTCTGACAGCTATTGGAAATGAAGAGGATTGCCTTAATTAAACAATTGCAATTGGCCAAAAGAACTCCATGCAATAGTTAGCTCAGGTTTGGTTCGCCAGATCATTAACATGTTAAGGAATGTAGAACGTGGATTTCCAACTTAGAAGTTATCTTGTGAAATGTAAGTGAAGCAAAAGAATATGAGAGTGAAAGATATTTTTGTGTACTCATGTTCTTAAATATTCATATATCATCTCTCATTTCTGACTAAGCCTTTGGAAGATATGAACTTCCCAGATGAGAGCATCACACAAAAAATAGGAGATATGGGATCTAGAAAATCAGTGACCTAGCATAGCAGAAAGATGCTGTACATTCTCAGAATAATTATGAGGAAGATTTTTTTTGATAATAGCATTCAAAATATATAAAGCACTTCTTTCTTAAAAAATAAGAATTAAAAAAGAAAAGTAGGTAACAAATATAAACTATTACAAGTGAATAAATACTAGTGGCCAGTTAACACATAAAATGATGTGCAAACTTATTTGCTACTAGAAAATGATTTTAATGGTGCTTACTCTAACTTTACCTTCTGCATTTGCTGTAATTGTGCATTTTCCAAGAAATCTAAATAACTTCTAAATTTGGTTTCTGATAAAACAATCAATGAATCACTTATTCTCATTGTTTAATTTAGTATGAGATATCTGGATCATAAATGATTGCTTTGGGATGCCAATTTCTATTATATTCATCAGATTTTTTCCCAGCATCTTATTTAAAAAATTGGCTAAATATATGTGTCAGTTGTTTGATATGTCACTTTAAGAAAAATGAATTTTAGGTTGTCACATTTGTAAATCTGCAGTTTTAAAGTACCATATCACATTTTACTAACTCTCCTGTGGTGTAATCTAAAATGTTAAGTTGACAGGCCCTATCTTTAAAAACGGACCCTTGTGTTTTATTTACTAATTTACATTATGCCAATTAAACCTGCCAAGTAGAGTTTATCTTGTTGCCAAGAGGAATACTAATTTTTTCTTTTCAAATTAGTTTTACTATAAATTTAATATAGATGAGACAGACAAACAATACAACACTATTTGTAGGGTGTGTCTAAGATGTAAAGACTGGAAATGCAATAAATACACATCAGCCAGTGTGTGAAGTGAGCATAGCCCTCAAAGCCCCATGTGAACCCCTTTTTCTGATTCCATGTTGCTTCCTCAAATCTCAGGGTACTGTTCTACAAAACCTTAAATTTGTAACTTGTTTATGGATGAAAACTTCAGCTCACTACTTCCTAGGTCATTGATCTTCAGCAAGATCTTTTTTTTCCTCTATGTAGTGCCATATGTTTCTTCGTGTGTATGTGTGAGAAAAACATTAATTATGTGATTTGTGTTTATATGAATGTAACCAACTTCAAGTTATTTGATGTACATGTGCTAAATAGTAATAATGCAAGTATTAGTAATGATATTAGAATTATACCATGAATAGAAAAAAGAGAATTAGTCATATATTATCTTTTTCTAGGATATTTCAGAAAAAAAGTTTTTGATTTATATTTTCAGTGTCTCAAGTCCTTATTTTCTCTGCCTTCTGTTTGTTGAGAGTCACACAATCAAAGGTTTTAATGACAGTCCATTGCCTTCACAAGATCTTCAGCCAAGGGCACATTGTTCCTTAAATATCAATAGATTAAAAAAGGAATTGAGTTTATGCTCATTTGAGATTCTCCCTATATGTGTGCATGTGCAAATGTGCACAAACATATACACACATGGAGGAAAGGGGGTCACATAACTATTATTTGAATGTGGACATGTGATAGCAGAAGATAAGAATAGGCAATATTCAGGTGTGCAGGAAAGGTAGCATGTGTACAACAGAAGGCACAGAAAATATGAAATTAGAAACATATAGAGGCAGAAATAGTTTTAAAATACACATTTCAGTAAAGGTGTAGAGCAGGCTGTTACACTGTTATGAGAGCAAATTTACTTTTAAAAAGGGCTCAGATACAAAGAATGCTAGGACTATGCCACTGTAACCAAGGGGGGAAGAAGGGGTTGAAAATTGAATGGATATGGAGAAGGAACTAAACCAGGTGAGTGCCAGCTCTTTGAAAATGTGCTGAAGTCCAAATTTCTATGTGTGACAAAGCAGCAAAATTTTGAGTTTTTTAAAGCTTAGATTTCAGTTTAGACAGAAGATGTTCTGATATTGGAGTCTGATGTGCAACATCCCAATGTCTACCTTCAGTTTTTAAAAGCAGATGTGATGTCATGTCAAAAAAAAGGTCTAGGATTTACGGTGTATATTTAACCTAATTTATTTATCCCTTAATTCACTTAAGAAATAATATGGAAGCTTAGTATTTACTATACTTCTCTTATGCACCAGGAATATAACTGCAAATAAGATTGTCTAAGACTGATACCATATATAACTTAAGGCCTAGCATCAAAGACTGGTGATTAAGAAAGCAACTATATTGCAAAAGGTGATTTGGAAGTGAGTAACAGGGTACTTAACAGTTCAGTTTTTAAATTGCTGAGTATAAACTCAAGGCAGAATCTCATTTTTAAGGACTAGAGAAACAATGAGTTGATTTTGGATTATATGAAGATTCAAGGACACTCAGGTATCCAGAGCTTTCTCCAAGTACATAGACCCTGGGCTTCTACTATTTAGGCTAATTTCAATGAGTCTAACAATCTCATTGGTTTATTCAGGTCACACAAAAACTCATTGATGTTAACCTTTTGGGCAGTAACCATTAGTAATTAAAAATGTATAGAATTAGAAAAGAAAGGGAGTAGCTCATCCATAGTTCAGTGGGATGTCCTGAAAGAATTACAGATTTTGGAGGAATACAGTACAACACATTAGGCCCCCAGTAGTAAGATAAGCATGAACTGTGAAGTTTGGGATTTTTAAAATAACCTAAATTCACAGTTCACTCTAATTTGCAATGGTTATAGCAAGCAAAACTCAGAAGGGGGCAGCAAAGAGCTGTCTGGGCCTGAAAAAGTATCTAATTTGAAAAGTGGAAAAAGAGGAAGGATTAATAAGGACTAAGTTAAATGGAAAATAGTATTCCAAATGGATGTCAAACCTCATCAAAGTCATGGATCCAAGATCATCTCTGCTTCCTAGAAATTATTTGGTCCTGGTTTTCTTCCTATCTCTGCAAATTTCTTGCCTGAATGTTTTCTCTCTTTTCCTCCTTATACATTAGTGTTCCAGAGTTTTAGACTTGGTCTACTGTATTTTTACTTTCTGCTCTCTATTTCATTTTAATCTGTATCCTTTTACCTGTTCTCATAGTAATAATTATCATCAATATGCCAACAGTCTCAGTACATACAACTACCTCGGTATCAACTAGAAAATCATGTCACCTTTTGGTAAATGCATTCCAAATAGCTACCCCTCCCTGTCTTCATTTAAAACGTCTCCTTTTTCTTCCTGGTTGGAACCCCATCTGGAGTTAAATACCAATTACTAATTTTAGTCTTCTTATCCCTCTGGCAAAGCTAAATATTGCAAATCATAAAAAAAATTTTATAAGATAGGAATTCACAAGTATCCACCATAGATCACTCTTTCCATACCTCAACTCCATCACTGCAGATGTTCCCACCTGCATATGTGGCAGACATGTCAAAAACCAAACTCATTACTTCCATCAAATATGTATGATATTTGAAAAATATTCCTATATTTTCTTTCCTAGATAATCATGATTCTTTATACCTCATCAGCTAAAGTAGAATGCTTTTATTATTTCCTACTAATTTTAGATCATAAATGATATCTCAAATTAAAAATCTAATAATTTCAACATTTCATTCATTTCTCAAGATTTCACTGATGTTGACATTAGAGAAATAACCATTAGTAACTAAAAATGTGTACTATCAGAAAAAGATGGGCTTTCTCTTCTGCTAACCTTTACAAAAGCTAATTTATACTGTTTCTAACATTTCCTCACACATAATTTTATTCTCAAGTCATTGAAAACACATTTTCAGTCCCATTGATCCAAAGAAACTACACTTATCATGACACTGCTTCTTTTTGTTCTTTGTTCTATCCAGTGAACACTTTCTGATATACTTTGTCATTGCAGTATTTGAGAATTCTCACCCCATCTTCCTCAGAATGTTGTCTTATATAGCCTTTGAGGGAATGGTGTTTCCTCTTTTTTTTTTTTCCTATTACTTCCTCTAGTTTTGTGTGTGTGTGTGTGTTTGTTTGTGTGTTTATGTGCAAGCATACGTATGTGGTTTCAGTTTTCTCTGACAACTGTAAGAAAATATTGCTACTCAGAAGAGGCAGTTGTCAGTCTTCCTGGTACTTTCCCTCTACCCCATCTCTGTAAGTGCTATGGCCATACCCCTGTCTTCAACCACTATCTACATTCTAAAGATTAACAGAATGTATGTCAATA